>JARYGA010051235.1:0-43704 GCA_030545235.1 Helianthus tuberosus
ATCCCATCCTTCGGGTCCTCGATGGTAACATCACCCAATTGTCCGACCCGGGTGATCACATAGGGTCCCATCCATTTGCTCCGGAGCTTTCCGGGAAAGAACTTTAGCTTCGAATTGTAAAGCCACACCTTTTGGCCAACCTCGAACTCTTTCTTTCTCAACTTGGCATCATGCGCTTTCTTCATTCCATCCTTGTAGTTGGACGCGCATTCATATGCCATTTCCCTTAGCTCCTCCAACTCACATAGCTTGAGTTTCCTTTCCTTTCCTGCATCGTCATATTGAACATTAACTTCTTTAATAGCCCATAACGATTTGTGTACAAGTTCCACCGGTAAATGACAATTTTTACCATAAACCAACCGGTAAGGTGTAGTACCAATATGTGTCTTATGTGCCGTACGGTAGGCCCATAAAGCATCGTTCAATTTAATTGACCAATCCTTACGGTCCGCCCGCACGGTCTTTTGCAAAATCTCTTTGATTTGCCTATTTGACACCTCAACTTGCCCGCTTGTTTGCGGGTGATAGGGGGTAGCAATCCTATGGTCAACACCAAACCGTTTAAGAAGTTTCCCAAACCGAAAATTTTTAAAATGAGATCCTCCATCACTTATGATGACCCGAGGAATCCCAAACCTTGAGAAAATATCGGTTTGAACAAAATTACATACTACGGAGTGGTCGTTCGTCTTAGTGGCTATTGCTTCGACCCACTTTGACACATAGTCAACGGCCACCAAGATATACAAATTGCCATAGGAATTGGGGAATGGGCCCATGAAATCAATTCCCCACACGTCAAAGATGTCGACTACAAGGATTGGTTGCATGGGCATCTCATCCCTTTTTGAAATACCCCCTAGTTTTTGACATTCTATGCAATTTTTGGCAAACTCATTTGCATCTTTGAAGATAGTAGGCCAAAAAAGACCACTATTTAACACTTTATGACCCGTTTTGTGACCACTAAAGTGACCACCACATGCAAATGAGTGTAGATGCTGCAACACGCTTGGAATCTCTTCGTCATCAATGCATCTCCTTATAACTTGATCCGCACACTCCTTCCACAAATGCGGTTCTTCCAACCGATAGTATTTGATTTGGGACATGAAGTGTTGCCTTTTCCGTCTATCCCAGTGTGCCGGCATATCACCTGTAACAAGATAATTGACAATGTTAGCATACCATGGCAATTTATCTAATTTCATTATGTGCTCATCTGGGAAAGACTCATTGATCTCTACAGTTGTAGGATCCTCTTCAACCATCAACCGGGACAAATGGTCCGCCACAACATTCTCGGTACCCTTCTTGTCCCGTATCTCCAAATCAAACTCTTGGAGTAACAACACCCATCGGATTAACCTCGGTTTTGCATCTTTCTTCTCCATGAGGTACCTAACTGCAGTGTGATCAGAATAAATAATCACTTTACTACCCCATATATATGCCCGAAATTTATCCAATGCATATACCACCGCGAGTAGCTCTTTTTCGGTAGTGGTGTAATTTAATTGTGCATCCGAAAGAGTCTTACTCGCGTAGTATATGGCAACGGGTTTCTTATCGACCCGTTGTCCCAACACGGCCCCCACCGCATAATCACTCGCATCGCACATAATTTCAAAAGGAAAAGACCAATTTGGCGATTGCAAGATTGGAGCCTCAACCAACTTCTCTTTCAAATTGTTAAAAGCATTTTGGCAATTTTCATTAAAATCAAACGGTTGATCTTTTAACAACAAGTTACATAAAGGCTTGGTTATGTCACTAAAACCCTTAATAAACTGCCGGTAAAAACCCGCATGACCTAGAAATGACCTAACACCTTTAACGGTCGTGGGATACGGTAAAGTAGATATGACTTGTACCTTTGCACGATCAACCTCTATCCCACGACTTGACACCACGTGTCCCAACACTATCCCCTCTTGAACCATAAAATGGCTCTTTTCCCAACTTAAGACCAAACTAGTTTCAACACACCTTCTTAATACTTTATCTAGTTGGTCCAAACAAGCCTCAAAAGATGACCCAAAAATTGAGAAATCATCCATGAAGATTTCCAAAGACTTCCCCACCATATCTGAAAAGATACTCATCATACACCTTTGGAAGGTGGCGGGGGCGTTACATAATCCAAACGGCATTCGCCTAAATGCGAAAGTGCCATAGGGACAAGTAAACGTGGTCTTTGCTTGGTCTTCCGGATGGATGGCGATTTGGTTATAACCAGAATAGCCATCTAAGAAACAATAAAATTTTTGTCCCGACAATTTCTCAACTATTTGGTCAATGAACGGTAAAGGGAAATGATCTTTGGAAGTTGCGGTATTCAACTTCCTATAGTCAATACAAATTCGCCACCCGGTTACCGGCCGAGTGGCTACCTCTTCACCTGCGTCATTTTTGACGACTTGTATACCCGATTTCTTGGGAACCGTCTGTGTTGGGCTCACCCATTGACTATCCGAGATCGGGTAAATGATACCCGCATCTAGCCATTTCAGCACTTCCTTCTTCACTACCTCCCGCATGTTCGGATTTAATCTCCGTTGTGCATCTCGAACGGGAGTCACATTCTCTTCCGTGATGATTTTGTGCATCACCACCGAGGGACTAATACCCTTCAAATCAGCAATGGTCCATCCAATCGCCGCCCGATTAGTGATCAAAACATCCATCAATTTCTCCTCTTGCTCCACGGTTAAATTTGATGCAATAATAACCGGGAGCGTGTTGCCTTCACCAACATAAGCATATTTGAGATGCTTAGGCAACACCTTCAATTCAACATCCGGAGGCTCTACTAATGACGGCTTCAACTTGGTGTTGATGCTCTCCGGCAAACTCTCAACTTGGTGCGTCCATGTCGGTTTTCCCTCTCTAACCGCAAGCACCTCCAAACTTCTCACTTCCTTGTCTATGCTCTTATCCATCTCCACCTGTGACCTGTCAAACATATAACAATCCTCCATTGTGTTTTCCCCATCTACGACTGTGTCGCAAAGAGGTATACACATGTCAACGACGTCCGCCATATAGCATTCATCATCAACTGGAGGGTTCATAAGTCCGGAAAAAACATGCAACCTCAACCTTCGGTTTCCAAATGTCATGTCAACCGTTCCCGTTTTGCAATCAATTTGAGAATTCGCGGTTGCTAAGAACGGTCGACCCAAAATCACCGTAGGTTGTTTGGTTGGGTCCTTTGCCACATAATCAAGCACTAAAAAGTCCACCGGATAGTAAAAATCCTCGATTTTCACTATCACATCCGAAACAATTCAACGGGGTAGTTTAGGTGTCAAATCGGCTAACACCACGGTAGTGTTAGATGACTGAAGTGGACCAAACTCGTATTGGTCATACAAACTACCCGGTAAAATGCTCACGCTAGCACCAAGATCTAGGAGTGCCCGGTTGATTTTAAAATCGCCTACTTGAATTGAAATGATAGGCGCACCCGGATCTTGGAGCTTAGGTGGAAGTGCACCCGAAAGAATCGAACTCACATTTTCGGTTAAATCTAATTTTTTTGGAAATTTGTGAGTGCGTTTTTGGGTACACAAGTCTTTCAAGTACTTAGCATACGACGGTACTTGTTTGATTGCATCCAAAAGAGGTAAATTTATCTTTACTTGTTTAAAAATTTCCAACAACTCTTCTTGTTGTGGACCTCTTTTGTTTACAACTTTTTTCACGGGTCCCTTCAATGTTTCGGGATAAGGGGCAGTATTAGCCTCCACACCCTTTTCCTTAGCCTTGGGGACGGGGATGGTCACAACGGGGGTATCATTGTTCTTTTTCAAGTTATTTTTCTTTTGACCCGTTTGACCATTCTCATTCTCATCTTCACTAGCATCCTCCACCACCCCTTCAACAAACTCGGGTGGTGGTGGCTCAACACCATTATCTATGACTCGACCACTACGTAAAGAAATTTTATTTATTGGTACCTCACGTGTGTTTTTCGAGTTCGACCCATGATGTTTAGGGTTCACCGTGGTGTCGCTTGGAAGTCCTCCTCCACTTCCGCGAATTTGAGCCATTTCTTGAGCAAGCTGCCCCACTTGCTTCTCTAGCACCTTATGGGACTTATCTCGTACCTCAAACTCTCTCTTCATCTCTTGATTTGAATGATTGATAGCATTCATAATAGCATCAAATTTCGAATTGATCGAGTCATCACCTTGAAAGTTTGAAGCATTATTCCCATTTCCGCCTTGGTTGTAGCCTCTTTGATAATTACCTTCACGGTTTTGATACCCTTGGTTACCCCCTTGATTGTAATTCCTTTGGTAACCCCCTTGGTTACCACCTTGACGATTGTTGTACGAAGACCCACCTTGACCTCCTTGGTTACCCAATTGAAAATTCGGGTTCATTTGATTTGAAGCATTACCATACCGGAAATTAGGGTGATTTCTCAAGCCCGGATGGTAAGTGTTAGAGTTCATGTCATATTGCTTTCGGTCCCCATACACTTGATTGACTTCCTCGGTGTAATCACCCGACCCCGTTGGACATTGTTCCGCTCTATGCCCAATATCACCACACTCTTCACACACTTCAAATTGAACCGCGTTCACTTCTTTCTTCTTCATTCGAGCCATTTCCCGCTCTAAAGTAGAAATCCGATCTTTAGAGTCAAGATCAGGAAGTGACCGGGAAACGGGATGCTTCTTGGCTCGGTCGGCCGATTCTTTCTCTTTCGAACGCTTGCTCATTCGTTCCAAAAACTCCCAATCATCGTCTTCATGGTTGCTTAAGAGGGTCCCATTGCTTGTGGATTCAAGTCGGTTCCATGTATTGTCATCTAGACCCCGTACAAAACATTTAACTAACTCCCACTTCTCAATTTGATGATGAGGGCATCTTCGCATCATTTCTCTAAACCTTGTAAAGGCCTCATGTAACGGTTCGCCCGATAATTGGCGAAATGACCTAATTTCATCACGAGCATCATCGGTCTTCGCCATTGAGTAGTATTCATCAAGGAACGCTTGTTGCATTTCTCCCCAAGTGCGAATACTATTTGCGGGAAGTGTGAGGAACCATTGCTTTGCCTTATCCTTCAGTGAAAATTGGAATAGTCGAAGTTTGACCTCATCTAAAGCAAAGTTGTGACCTCCGATAGTGCTGCAAACCGAAGAAAATTCCGTCAAATGTGTATACGGTTCATCGTTAGATCTTCCATTAAAATGAGGAAGTATGTTGATGTAATGTGGTTTACAATCAAACATCCTCCTCTCACAAACGATTGGAGAGTCGTTCTCGGTGACAACCGGCCTAAAACGATCATTCACTCCCCGTGGAGGTCGTTGATGACGATGAGGACCGTTAACTTCTTGATCGACCGGTCTTCTATTGTCCCGTCTTTCACCTCTTCGATCATCTCGTCTATCCTCTCTTCTATTATCCCTTGGGTTACCACCTCCCACGAAACGAGGAATCCGGTTAGGGTTTGCATTGTTGTTGTTATTATAAAACCCATCATTCCGGTTCCGTTGGTCATTGTTTCATGGTTGACGGTTGTTCCCATAACCATCATTTCTTCCACCTCCGTAACCGTATTCATCGTTCCCAACGTAATTGGCATTTTGATAGCCAAATTCCTCATCATCATATCTTCTTGCGTTGTAGACGTTTCCCCTATTCACATGGCCCCAATCTTCGTCATCGTTAGCCCTATCATCATAATATCCCCCGTCATCCGAATTTTCCGTATGAACACTCACATGTTCCGGCGATTGATAACCGGGAACGCTATAAGGCTCATCATCGGGGATTGCATTCCTCAAGTCGTCGATGTTGAAGAATGGGTCTTCATTTGCGGGATTGCCGCGATCACGATTTCCCCGACGGTCGGAATTGACATTCCGGTCATCTAGGTTAATGGGTAGGGAGTTGTGTCTATGAAGATTTTGTTGTTGAGGTGTTCTTTGATTGTTGTTGGGGTTTTGGTTTTGGAAAGGTGGTGTAGGTGGTCCATTGTTGTTGTTACCACCCGGTTGCTCTTGAGGCATGGGTTGCATATTTGGAGCAGGATAAAAGGTTCCTCGGGATTGAAATTGGTTTTGGTTGAGGTTTGGGTGATTGGAGTTTTGGTTTGCCATTGAACCAATTTCAATGGATGGTGTATGTTGTGGTGTTTGGTTGGTTTGATTAGAAGCAAGTGTTGCTTCTAACCGGCTTGCTAGGTTTCTTCTTGCAACTCGTTCGATTTCCGGTTCGTAGACTAAAGGTGAAGTCCTCCCGGAGTTCCGTGTATGCATGCACTACCTGTATCCTGCACAAGTAACACACCCGCGTAACAAGGAAAAAGACAAAATGCAAAAAAGAAAGCTAAACAATTTTAAACAGATAATCACGCAAATTCAAACAATAATCCAAACACAAAGCGCACGCACTCCCCGGCAACGGCGCCAAAATTTGATCGGATTGTCGCGCTCCGGTCAAAGATAATATTTATAAGCCCAAATTACCCTTAACAATGTGTTAGTGGTAGTAAGGGGTCGAACCACGAAGAGTATGTGGTTTGTATATGGATTCGAATGAATTAAACAATTGTGTCACGATTATGAAGCTTGCTAAAGTATTTTTGTATTTTTGTTTAAATAAGAGATA
Source organism: Helianthus tuberosus (assembly GCA_030545235.1). NCBI lineage: Eukaryota > Viridiplantae > Streptophyta > Magnoliopsida > Asterales > Asteraceae > Helianthus > Helianthus tuberosus. The sequence continues at coordinate 6,637 of JARYGA010051235.1, forward strand.
TGAATTGATTAATTGAATTTTTGTTTAGACTAATTAAATTGATTAACGATTACGAGAAAATGGTTACTAGAACAATAATAATAAAAAGGAATCACGCCCGGTTTCGGTAATTATTAACCTAGGATTTCTACAAGTTTTAGTTTCAACTCAAATGCATTCGATTAACGGATTTAGTGTACCGTGACTTAGGTGCTACTAACTATCAACGCCCCGAAGAACGGACAAAAAGACACTTTGTAATCAACACAAGTAAATCCTAACAAAGACAACGTACAATTACATATCACCGTTTCGCAAAGTCATAACTTTTAACATCGTTCGACAATTCACGAATTCGTAACAAATGTAATACTATTGTCGAAAGTTTCAAAAACCAAATACAAATTGTCACTAAGATGAAACAAGAACAAATTGAAACCCTAAAATTAACAACTACCTACACCGGGGTGAAACCGAGATGATTAGCCGCTCATGGTTGATGCAACTTGATCACCGGATGCTTGGAATGCGGATGGAGTCATCTTGAAGCTTGTAGGATGAAGGAATGATGGAGAATTAGGGTTTATGGAATGGTGATGATGAGAAGGATGATGGATTGATGAACTAGGGTTTGATGATTGATTGTGTGTTGGATGATGATGATTTAGATTGTAGAGATGGAATGGTAGATGATGGTAGGTGAAAAAGATCGATGGATATGGCTCCAAGAACAAGTTCAAAACTCCAAAGTGAGTGTAACTCCCGAAAATTGATGTCCAACAACCTCTTTGACTCGTTATTTGACCCAAAACAAACAGCAAACGCGCAGCAATATTGGAGAGCCATCGCCGACGGCCTGAGACCCCGTCGGCGACGGTCCCTAGATGTTCATTTGGTGCCCACGGTCTATTTTGCTGTCTACGGACAATTCTGGCTACGGAAGTTTGTGTCAACCGTCGGCGACGGCCCATATGGGCGTCGGCGACGGTGCCCAGATGTTTGGTTTTCTGTTGCTTCCATTCCTTGAGTCCGGTTGACCCGTTTCGCGTCCCGGTGGTTCCGTTTTCGCTCCGGTGACCCGTAAAGCTCCCAAAAAGCTCCTTAAACTCTGCTAGACCTGCAAAACACATATCTAATCAAAAGTAGACCATTCGAAACTAAAACTTGTGTAAAAACATCAAATTAAGCAATTACGATCACCGGTTTTCGACCACGTATCAGTTACCCAAAACCAGAAAAGGTAATGATGCGATTTGGGTAATTGTGGATCGATTAACCAAAGCAGCTTATTTTCTACCCATGAAGGAAACCTTTAGCATGGAAAGGTTAGCCAAGTTATATGTAGACGAAGTAGTATCCTTACATGGAGTCCCACTCTCTATTGTATCGGATAGGGATAGTCGTTTCACTTCACATTTCTGGACTAGTTTCCAGGAAGCCATGGGAACCCGACTAAATTTAAGTACAGCTTACCATCCTCAAACAGACGGACAAAGTGAAAGGACGATCCAAACCCTGGAGGACATGCTTAGGGCATGTGTGATAGATTTTGGTGGAAACTGGGATGACCACCTACCCTTAATCGAATTCTCCTATAATAATAGTTATCATTCAAGCATTGAAGCTGCCCCATTCGAAGCACTGTATGGACGAAAGTGCAGAACTCCAGTTTGTTGGGCAGAAATAGGAGAAAGTCAACTATCAGGTCCTGAAATCATGCAAGAGACCACCGACAAGATCACTCAAATCAAGGAAAGACTGAAAACGGCTCGAGATCGCCAGAAGAGTTATGTAGACAATCGACGCAGGCCACTGGAATTTCAAGTCGGAGATAAGGTACTCTTGAAAGTTTCTCCTTGGAAAGGAGTAGTTCGATTTGGTAGAAAAGGAAAGCTAAGTCCAAGGTACGTAGGACCATTCCCAATAATCCGGCGAATAGGACCAGTTGCCAATCCCCTACAACTACCAGAAGAGCTAGCCGGGGTACATGATGTATTTCATGTATCCAACCTCAAGAAATGTCTATCTGACGAATCCCTGGTAGTACCTCTTCAAGACATAGAGGTAAATGAAAAATTAAAGTTCATAGAAAAACCTCTTCAGATAGAAGACCGAAATATTAAATTCCTCAAGCATAAAAGATTGGTACTGGTCAAAGTCAAATGAGATTCAAAAAGAGGACCGGAATACACCTGGGAGCTGGAAGCGGAGATGAAGCGAAAGTATCCTCACTTATTTCAATGAATCTCGAGGACGAGATTTTAAATAAGGTGGGGAGGATGTAAGGACTTGCAAAAATGTCCCAAATTAACCCGTAAGTAAAAACCCGGACCCCTGAAACCCTAACGTGCATGAAAAACTAAGAAAACAAGATTTTTGGGTTTCACGCGGGCCGCATAAGAGTAAGCCTAGGCTTACGCTGGCCGCGAGAACTCATAAAATCTCCGGATCAGCATGCAAGGCCACGTGGCAGCCACGTGACAGACCTAGGTGTGACACGGATGCCCTAGTCTACAACTAGGTGGCCCTCGCGGGCCGCGTAAGTTTAAGAAAGGGTTTACGCGGGCCGCGTAAACCCCATTTTTCAGCTATAAATTGCTAGGGCATGAGCAGTTCACCTGTGTCGAAAATTTTGATCAAAAACGAAGTTCTACTGCTCAAAATCACACTTTTACGTAGAGAAACGCTGCTACGATACAGGGTATTAACTCGATCACTGCTACGATTCAATGTCCGATCGATTGAAACCAATCCGATGGATGTTTAAGTGCTGCCCAAATTAGGGCTATACTTTGTCATTCGCCGTGAATTCGATGGATGTTTAAGTATTGCACTTTGTCATTCGTCGTGAGGGTTTTAATCTCGTGAGTTGTCGTAAAAGTTGTATTAAGTTACTGACCTAGTTTTTGTGTGCATTGTTATTTGAATTAGGTTAACCAGGCTAAAATCAGTAGGCTAAACGCTACCCGTCTAAATCTGCAATGTGAGTCATTCTCTTTTTATCAAATTGTTTCCAAAACACTATTTATTTTTAAAGTTATAATTACAGGGATTAAGTCTTTGTAATCTTCAATTACTGCCGGTATGTGGGGTTTTGTATACATTACTTGATACCCGTCACCATTGGACAACGAGTTAGCCAACGGGTGATCTGACCATGGTCACAGATACAGTCGAGTGACAAATACCGATTTGGGGTAATTGGTTGATAGAAACAATGTAATCACCCTTAATACTGTATATTATAACAATGTGTCGTTTTGTGCAACTTGAGTGACTCGCCAGTATTTCCCTGCTGATAAAACCTTTTTAAAACATGTTTCAGGTGATCTGCTGTGATCAAGGAAAAGTGCCGTGTAGCACTACAAGCTTGAGGAAGTGGCTCAATAAAATAAAGAAACATGTTTTTGTAAAAACAGAGATTTCCAGTGAAATCACCTTTATTGTAAATTATGGGTGTTATCCCCAAAATTGTGAAATAAAATAAATTGGGTATTTTCAAGTTCTAAAAAGATCCTGTTAAACTTCCGCTGCCAACTCAAATAATAAATACCACGGGTTTTCTGCCCGCGGCTCCTGGACCGGGTCACATCGGGCCGGGGGTCGTGACACGTTTCTTGAAACATTTCGGGACCGGTAATTTGCGCGTCTCCGATCTCGTGCCACACAATAGGCGATCGACATTTCCTTCCGTATAAAGCCTCAAATGGTGCCATTTGTATGCTAGAATGATAACTGTTATTGTACGAGAATTCGACCAAAGGTAAGTGCGCGTCCCAATTACCACGGAAATCTATGACACACGAACGGAGCATGTCTTCAAGGGTACGAATCGTTCTTTCAGTTTGACCGTCGGTTTGGGGATTGAAAGCGGTACTTAGATTGAGAGTAGTACCGAGAGCAAATTGAAACGTTTCCCAAAGACGCGAGGTAAACTGACCATCGCGGTCATAGATGATGTCACGAGGCGTCCCGTGTCGACAAATGATCTCATCGGTGTAGATTCGGGCTAATTTTTCTACCTTAAAGTCTTCTCGTATCGGTAGGAAGTGAGCTGACTTGGTCAAACGGTCAACCACAACCCAAATGCTATCATGACCAGATTGAGTGCGCGGAAGTTTCATTATGAAGTCCATAGCTATACTCTCCCATTTCCACATCGGGATCTCGGGTTGAACGAGTAAGCCAGAGGGTCTTTGATGCTCAGCCTTGACCTTGGAACAGGCCAGTCACTTTGAAACATAGACAGCGATATCCTTCTTCATGCCCGGCCACCAGTACATTTTGTCAGCACCGGGATGAATAGAATATCTCGATTTGTGGGTTTCATCCATCAGAAGTTGTCGCAAATTCGTACGCTTTGGAATCCAAATTCGGTCCATGTAATGAAAGATACCATTTGATTTATTCTCGAGTTGGGCGCCATCGTTTAGAATCCTTTCCTTCTTCAAAGTTCGTTTGGTAAAACAAGCATATTGCGCGTCACGGATAAGAGTCTCGAGATGAAACTGGGCTTGGGAATTACGAACACTAAGCAAGTAGCTTCGTCAACTGAGAGCATCGGCAAAAATTTTTGCTTTGCCTGGTTGGTAACGGATCTCACAGTCGTAATCGTTGAGCAGTTCTACCCACCGACGTTGACGCATATTCAGTTCCCTCTGGTCAAAGATATGTTGTAGGCTCCTATGATCGGTGAAGATCGTACACTTGGTACCATAAAGGTAGTGTCGCCAAATCTTTAACGCAAAAACAACTGCGCCAAGCTCGAGATCGTGTGTAGTGTAGTTCTTCTCATGGATCTTGAGCTGTTGAGAAGCGTACGTGATAACCTTGTCTCATTGCATGAGAACACAACCAAGGCCAAGGTTCGAGGCATCGCAGTAAACTACGAAGTTGTCGTTTCCGTCGGGCAGTGAGAGCACGGGAGCATTGCAGAGCATAGCCTTGAGAGACTGAAAGGCTTCCTCCTGTTTGGTTCCCCAAACAAAAGGTTTATCCTTATGCGTAAGAGAGGTAAGCGGTACAGCGGTCTTAGAGAAACCTTTGATAAAACGGCGATAATAGCCTGCCAGTTCGAGAAAAGAACGGACTTCAGACGGATTCTTGGGTGTAACCCAACTCTTAACAGCTTCGATCTTCGCAGGGTCAATGTGGATACCTTGACTATTGACAATGTGACCCAAGAATTGGACCTCCTACAGCCAGAATTCACACTTGGAGAATTTGGCATAGAGACGGTTTCCCTGGAGTAACTCAAGAATCAAATGTAGATACTACGAGTGTTCGGATTTTGATTTGGAATAGATCAGGATATCGTCGATGAATACGATTATGAAGCGATCAAGGAAGGGTTTGCACACTCGATTCATTAAGTCCATGAATACTGCGGGGGCGTTGGTCAAACCAAAAGGCATGACGACGAACTCATAGTGACCATAGCGGGTTCGGAATGCGGTTTTGGGTATATCCTCCTCTTGAATGCGTAGTTGGTGATAGCCTGAGCGTAGATCGATCTTTGAAAAACACGTAGCACCTTGTAATTGATCAAATAAATCATCGATTCGAGGCAAGTGATAGCGATTCTTGATTTTCAGCTTATTCAACTCCCTATAATCGATGCACATCCGAAACGATCCATCCTTCTTTTTGACGAAAAGGACAGGCGTGCCCCATGGAGAGGTGCTAGGGCGAATAAAGCCTTTATCAAGTAGTTCCTGGAGCTGAATCGAGAGTTCACGCATTTCGGAAGGAGCGAGACGATAAGGTGCTTTAGCAACATAATTTTCTCTAGGAATGAGGTCAATACGAAAGTCGATATCACGACTCGAAAGTAATCCTGGGAGATCATCAGGGAAAACGTTGGGAAATTCACGAACAACAGGGACCTGGTCTACCTCCTTAACTTCCTTTTTCTCCGCTACTACAATATGCGCCAAGAAAGCTTGGTATTCCTTGCGGAGATACTTGGTAGCCTGGACACATGACATGAGTTGGAGTTTCTTCGACGCGACTTCACCGTAAACACACAATTGATCACCATTGGCGAGCGAGAAGCGAATCATCTTATCGAAGCAAATAACTTCAGCACGATTTTCGCGAACAAAATCCATGCCTACTATGACGTTAAAACTACCGAGCTGCATCGGAATAAGGTCGATAGGGAAGACGTGATTGTTGAGTTCGAGCTTACAATCACGTAGAACAGAATTGACGGCGACGGTTCTTCCGGTGGCAACTTCAACATCAAACGTCGAGGGGAGATGAGCTCGCTTACGATCAAGGAGCTTTTCGAATTCAAACGATACAAAACAGTTATCTGCACCAGTATCAAATAAACACGTAGCATATATACCATTCACAAGGAATGTACCATTGACCACATTGTTATCGGCTTGAGCCTGGCGGGCGTTAATGTTGAAAGCACGTCCGCGGGCTGCTGGCTGTTGTTGCTGCTGTTGCTGAGGCTGCTGCTGGGGCTGTTGCTGTTGTGGCTCTTGCTTGACCAGGCACATGTTAGCGAAGTGGTTAGGATCACCACACGCATAGCAAGCTCTAGCATTGACCGCGGGTGCATGAGCCGCTTGATGGCCTTGAGGAGCAGTAAGTAGAGCTTGTTGAGCAGGAGCTTGACCTTGTGTTGGAGCAGGGTTTTGACGTGGACCTGTACGGCAGTTGGCGGTGAAGTGGCCGTACATGTTGCAATGCGCATAGTTTCTGCAAGCGATTCCCACGGGGTGGTGATAGGTACAAGTAGCGCAAGCCGGGTGAGGACCAGTATACGCACGCTTTGCCGGCGGTACGTTGGTAACCGGTGCCGCTACTTGGCAGTATTGAGATTGCTGTGGTGCTGGTACTGCTTGGAGCGGAGCTGCAGTGATCGCACAGTTCTTGTTGCTGGAACTGCTGTTGTTCTTTCTCTTGCGTCTTGAGAGCTTGGATGACTGAGGTGCGGTGGAGGTTTCAGCGGTTGAGGCAGTGGTAGCTTGATGCAGATTCTTGGGAGCTTTATCCCAGAAACCAGACTTGACTCGCTTGTCGTTGATCTCAGCAGAGGGTAGAAAAGTTTCCTCAATTGTCGTAGTCTTTGCAGCTTGAACGAAATCAGCCACGCAATCCGGAAGAGCACGGATATACTTTTTGATGGTGATTTCGGGCGTAGTCACTTGGCTCAGACAGATAATACTCAATTGCTTGAAGTGCGCAGTCAAACCAGCGTTGTCACACTCTTTCTGCTTAATGTGCCAGAATTCATCCTCCAAATTTTGGCGCTCATGGGGAGGGCAGAACTCTTGCATCATCACGTCCTTCAACTCGTCCGATGTTAGCCTGTAAGCTGCATCATTTCCACGTTTGTTTCTCTCGGCCGTCCACCAATCCAGCGCTCAGGATTGGAAGACGCCAGTTGCGTTCATAGTGCGGAGATTGTCAGGATAGCCACTCTGGTGCAGGGTGACTTCGATTGAATCAAACCAATGGAACATGGCCGTAGGACCATCTTCGCCGGTAAACTCTTTCGGGCCGCAGGCATTGAACTGCTTGAAGCTGAAAGCAGCTTTAGGAGCATCAGTCCTGGATTCTTAAGAAGATTTGCTAGCGTTTTCATTCAGCTCACTAACAATCTGAGGAATGACCTTCACTATCTACTTAGCGACCAAAGATGCGATGCGTTTGTCATCATGATTGCGGCGAGCGGAGCGAGAATGAAATGATCCGAATGACGACATTGTCTGCAATAGACAGCGCCATAGGATTCAAAACGCTATTCGATTATTCCTCGTATAGTCTAGCGATTCACCATAAAGTTCAGGAACACGTCCATTCATAAATCCACATAAGCACAAAATCACAGAATCACATAAACATGTAGGGCACAGAAGCACGTAAGCACGTAAGGCATAGAAGCACATAAGCACGTAAGGCACAGAAGCACATAAGGCAGTCAGAACACAGAAACCATTCTATATGTTGCACGTATTAACCTATCCTTCACAGCGCGTATAGCGATTAAGTATAGCGATTGCAAGTATCGAACAGCGATGGCGAATAAGGACCAGCGATTTGTTTGTGTTTTGAGATAGATGTGCAGTGCGAGTGGTGCGTGTTGATCAAAGCGAGTCGCGAAAAGCGTATAAATCACCAAAATTGAAACATGTAATCACATAAAACACATAAAATCCACATAAAATCAATAAATCACAGAGTTAGCTGTTGCGGGTTCCAGAATCGAAACACATAAAGTCGAGGATAGGTTGTCTTGGGTTTGTCGAACATGTCCACACACCCAGAGTGATTTAACTACCCAAAGTGATTCGACTATTCACAAGGACTTTTAGTGCACACTTTGGCCTTCGGGACTGTGCTCTCGCTTTGATTTGAGCGATCGGCACTCATCCTTCCAGTTACAGTGTGACCTGTAATCGTTGGAGTTCGTCGAGACTTTGGTGAGAGTTTTGTAAAACCAAGAATGTAGAGCGAAACGTGTCATCAAGGCTCGGGTTTCACCCCTAACTTAGCGACTCCATCCCTGATTGTAAAATCGTGCGATAGATAGGAAGATTTGCGTCAAAGTATGGATTTCACTCCTGATTCAATGCAATTTCTCTTGTTTTATAGTAAAAATAGCAACTCAAACAAGCGATCTGGTGGAGAGTTTGCGGTTTTCACACCTAATCTAAACCAGATCATCCGTTTGTGTGTATAATCAGCCTTAGGAAACGCTGATCTTGCACGGAACTGTAGTATGCGATGTTCGCGCAAGTGTGTAGTGTACAGCGAGTTTGAGCGAGAAATAGCGAGTAAGCTCGTACAAAACCCCTACGGGGCATGCACAAGTCGGTCTGTTGGTACTTAGACTGTAGACTAGGTCGAGTCTTGCCTAATTCCCTATAGTTATGGCTCTGATACCAATCTGTCACACCCCAACCGATGGCGGAAACATCGGGGCGCGACACTGAGCGAAACAGATTGTTCAAGAGAAATTCCATAACAACTACATTACCAGATAGTTAATATTATGTCCCATACCATAACCCATCAAGCAAATTAAGTTATTATAGATAACGATATCTCAAAAACAAATAACATGTTTCGACAACTCAGATTTAAATAAATTGTTCGTTTGTTTCTAGACTCTTCCTAACTCGATTCCACGTAGCAAGCATCCTCGCAGGTAGCATCCTTAACACCTGTCACATACGTTAAAATAAAGTCAATACACATAGTGTAAAGGTGAGCATACAAGTTTGTTATAGCGTAATAGAGTTCGAAAACGTTTACGCATAACCATTATGTACAACGTATAATGTGAAGCATGTAAGTTATCGACAAAGATCCTATCAATACCAATGACTGCAAGTTGACTGCGAGTAGCGAGTGCGCATCACATGTTCACCACTGCGAACACGTGAAGTATTGTCCTTAACAACCCCTGAGTGAACAGGTGCTGAGTCCAAACTATAGTACTATCGTTGCTAAGGCAGGTAGACATCAATCATTATGTAAACATAACAAACAGGCATTCATCGAGTCACGTATAACATGCAGTAATGGTCAGTGTATAAATTGTGTTTGCGTCGTGTGATCGATGTGATTTTAGAATAAGTAACATATGTAACACCCAAAAGTGCATAAAGCAAAAAGGGATCGAGTATACTCACAGATTGTGTTTAACAAGTAAACACTCTCTTGGATTGAAGGGAGCGCTGAGAGAGATTAGCCTAAACAGTTAACGATAGCATAAACGATAAGCGGCGCGTAAAATGACGTAAAGTACCAAGTGTCGGATGGTAATCCGATCGGATGGCCATTCGATTGGATTGGCATCTTGTTTGGTAAGGATGTGTTTGTGTATGATAACTTTGAAGTTTTCGTTGTAGCATTTTGAAAATAGAGAAGTATCTCTGCCTTTCAGGTCGGTCGATCAAACGACGGTTCAATCGGACGGCGATCCGGTTGGCGAGTCTTCTCAGTTGAGAACAAGTTCACAGCAGGACGGTCACTCGATCGGATGGCTATCCGATCGGGTGGCAATCCGTTAATTACTGATGATCTTTGAAAGTTGATCAAGTACCAATGTCCCAAACGTCACACGATCGGATGGTCGTTCGATCGGATGGCAATCCGATTGGACGGCAATCCGTTCGACGTCCAGTACCTTGAAAGTTTGAATAAAGAGTTAAGTGTGGAACTAAGTGCAAGCCGATCGGATGGTTGTCCGATCGGATGGCAATCCGATCGGACGGCAATCCGTCCCAACGACCTGATCTTCTTTAACACTTGATTGTTTTGAAGATTTTGCAGTTTTGAACGAGACGTTATTATGACTTGCTTAAACAACAGAAACCCCATCTTGACCCAAGTGATCTGATAGAACAAGAACCACCCTAGTCAGACCAGTTCACGGTTCGAGACGGTTGTTCATGTTCAAACCCGAAATCAGTTGTCTCTTGGATAGAATTCAGATCTTGAACTAACACATCACTAAGAAAGAGTAGAAGATCAGAACGAGCTCCGATTCTATCGGTTTTGAGTGCATTGAGTGTAAAAGAGTTGAAAGAAAGTTGGAAAACCTTCTTTCAGTCCTTTTAGCCATGAATATGTGTAGATCTATCCGAAAACATTGTTTAATCTTGTGAAAATCCTTCAGATCTAAGTTGTTCTTGGTGGAATGAAGCCAAACCTTGAAGTTCATAAGAACTCCATGATGACATCACCCTAGAACACCTCAAATCCGGTGATTTCACGGTTAAAAGTTAAGATTTAAAGGTGAAAATGATGAAGAAGTGCGTGTAGATCATAGAAGTACAAGATTTAGTTTGAAAACTTACAAGAATGGCGAGAAATCGAGAGAAAGAGAGCTGGAGTGCGGCTGGTTCGAGTGAGGAGCTGTCACATCACAAATGATGTGACAGGAGGGTATTAATAGGGTTTCCCAAAAAGGAAAGTGGTGAAGTGTCGTGCAGGTCACCGATCGGGTGGCAACTCGATCGGATGACAATCCGATCGGATGGCAATCCGATCGGATGGCAATCCGATCGGATGGCCACTCGATCGGTTGGCCACTCGATCCAGGTGTCCGGCGCGACGAGTTTTGTCGTTTTGATTCACGTGTTGAGCGTTGCGATGCGATTCGAGCGAGCGATGCGATAGTATTACCCATTAGTTACACAAATAACCTAACTACTATATCTAACATACAATCACTATAAATAACTTGCGTTTAGCGTTTGCGATTCGATTGCGATGCGATAGAATTGCGATTGCGATTGCGATTAACTCCTCAACATAAACATAACATGCACAAGTAACGCATAAATAGCACACACACGTAAAACAATATCCAGAACACATAATTCGAGTTGCGAATGCGATAGCGATTAGCGATAAGTCGATTAGCAATTAATATGCGATTAAACCTCGATTATTAATTGATACTCCACATAATACAACTAAAGCAAATAAATGATAGATTCGATTACAAGTCAAAGAAGTCAAAACAGTAGTTGAGCAAGGAGTGACAAATCGCAATTAGCAATCTTTTCTTCCTTTGACTTCAATCTTGACTTTGACTTTGAATTTCAAAAAGCGGGTTGTTACAATTGTTGGGTCTTGGTGATCATCGCACATAAATTGGGCTCGCAAACTTGTCGAACACACCCTCTGAACGATATGTGTACAATCTATGCTACTTATCATCCATTGAAAACCCTATCTATCTTTTTGCGCGTTGTACAAACGTGTAATGTCATGGCTAGTCGGTCTATGTAAAAACTCATTACCGTACAATATGATAATTGAATTATAAATATATTCTTGAGATTCACAAGAACTATATACCACCACTAAAATTGGACGAGTGGAAAAAAAATATTTATCAAAATTAGATAACCTCGAAGGAAACATAAGACCACTAGAATTAGAGGGATTTAAAAGAAAAAAACTATAGTAATGTGAGTATAAAAAGTGATTTTAAAAAATAGGGTAAAAATTGTGATATACATAGTGTTTGGTAATAAGGTTTATTTTTTTCCTTTCAAAAATAACTTTTACAACGGCTCTTTCAACCCTCACCAGCATGACCATAGTACGCATGCCAAAACCACAAGTCATGTGACACCATTGCTTCGAGCATGATTATTGGGTCTTGGTGATCATCGCACATAAATTAGGCTCACTAACTTGTCTAACACATCCTCTAAACGATGTGTACAATCGATGCTACTTATCATCCCTTGAAAACCCTATCTAGCTTTTTGCGCGTTGTACAAACGTGTAATGTCATGGTTAGTCGGTCTATGTAAAAACTCTTTACCTTACAACATGATAATTGAATTATAAATATATTCTAGAGATTCACAAGAACTATATACCACAACTAAAATCGGACGAGTGGAAAAAAAGATTTATCAAAATCAGATAACCTCGAAGGAAACATAACCGCTAGAATTAGATGGAACATCTATTGTGTAAATATTTAAAAGAGTTAATTGCTCGAATAGTCCCTGTGGTTTGCAAGTTTTTCACCTTTAGTCCCCACCTTTTCAAAATAGCATGTTTGCTCCCTGTGGTTAGCTCACTTGTTACTCATATAGTCCCTACAGTGGATGGAGGTTAGTTTATTCCGTTAAATACATATGAAATGACCGAAATACCCTCACTCTTAATATAAATAAATATACCAAAAACTTGTTGTTACAGATACGAGTTGATAACAATCAACTCACCGGCGAGATTCCGGCAACCATCGGAAATTTACAGAGCATGACTCTGTTTTTCGCATGGAATAATATCTCCGGTAAAATTCCGGCGTCGTTATCTAACTGTCAGGATCTTCAAGCTCTTGATCTGTCATATAACCAATTGTTCGGTACAATTCCGACACAGTTATTTTCCCTCCAAAATCTTACAAAATTGTTATTACTTTCCAACAATCTGACCGGTTTTATCCCGCCGTAGATCGGAAAATGTTCAAATTTGTACCAGTTTAGAGTCAACAATAACCGGCTTTCGGGTACTGTTCCATTAGAAATTGGGAATTTGAAGAGTTTGAATTTTCTTGATATGAGTAACAATAAGTTTGTTGGAATGATTCCGAAATCGATATCGGGTTGCCGTAATCTTGAGTTTCTTGATCTTCATTCAAATGGATTTTCCGGTGGGTTGCCGGAGATGCTTCCGACGAGTTTACAGTTTGTTGACGTGTCGGATAACGGGCTTTCGGGTTCATTGGGTTCGAGTATTGGTTTGTTGGCTCTGTAACAACAAGATCTTGGTCGGAGGTTGGATGCTAGGGTGCTGATGGTGGTGCAGGTTGTTTTGTCGGGTGATTGTGTTCACTGAGGTGGCAGGTGGGTAGCGATGGCAGGTGGGGGCAATGGAGGTGGTGATGGCTGGTGGTGTTAGGGTGGAGGCTGTAGTGGCTGGCGGTGATAGGGTGCTGGTCTGGTGGTGATGACGGTGAAATGGTGGGGAAGAGATAAAGAGGGAGGGAAGAAGGGATTAAAGTTTATTATTAAATTAAAATGGTGGGCCCACTTGTTTTTAGTGACCAAACATAATTTTTTGGTTTATTCATTTATATTAAAAGTGAGGGTATTTCGGTCATTTCATACGTATTTAACTGAACAAACAAACTTTCATCCACTGTAGGGACTATACGAGTAACAAGTGAGCTAACCATAGGGAGCAAACATGCTATTTTGAAAGGGTGGGGACTAAAGGCGAAAAACTTGCAAACCACAGGGACTATCCGAGCAATTAACTCTATTTAAAATAAAACTATAGTAATGTAAAGAGTAGAAAAGGTGATTTTAGAAAAATAGGGTAAAAATTATGATATAAATAGCGTTTTGAAAATAAGGTTTATTTTTTTCCTTTTAAAAATAGCTTTTACAACGGCTCTTTCAACCCTCACCACATCTAAGTACTACTACTTAGCAAACCTATTTGATCCTCCTACAGTCCTACTAGCATGACAAGGATGTACCTTGGTTACTGGATTCGAGCCAGAAGAACCCAGGGTGTCCAGGTTTTCCACCCCACACTAAATTTCTCGATACCATTTTCTCTTTATATCGTTTAAAAGTAAAAGGAAACTTAACTCTGCTATTAAGTACTATTAGGTCTTGAAATGTACTCTAACTTTATTGGTGTTAAAGATGACACGACAAGTTAACATGTCTTTCAAACCGATTCCTCCCCATATTAATGGATTTCAAAACCTCTCTTGATTTTATTTTATTTTAATTTTTTTTTGAATGGCAAAACCTCTCTTGATTAACATGTTAACTTAGGCAAACTACACAAAATATTGATGTAAAAGTTACTTTTATTTTCTTGATGATCTTTATATAGTAATGAAAACTCATTAATCTGTGTAAACCACATACCCAAAATTCCAACTATATGCTACAAACATGTAGGGTCACATATGAATGTACAACTTGGAATAGTCTAAATACCAAATGAATATGACTATTACCTAATATAAGTATACAAAAAGTCATTACTTGAAATTAAAATAGCAACAATATACTTTATATAAAATAAATCATTCACTCAACGTGTTTATATGTGTATATGTGTAATGCAACTATAGCTACCTCAACTTTAATTTTCTTATAGAATAAATATACGTTTATTGTTAAGTTCGATAATTCTGTAGATCTTTTTGAAACGACGAAAGTGTTTTGATTTATCTAACATGTTTTTCCATACTGAATTATCTTTATTTGTAAATGATATGTTTTAGTTTGATGGTTTTATGACTTTTTGAAGTTTGAAATTGTTAAGTAGTATTTTTTTTTGAAGGTGACTTTCTATGTACTGGACCAGGGTCACCGGGTTCATGTCGAAGACATTCCCCCGTCAGCCCCGCTCTTCCGGACGCGATGTTCGATCGGGCCCCGGCCGTTGCGCAAGCTGACTTCCGCCCGGAAACCATACTGCCCCCACACGAGAGACTCGCTGGGGTAACAGCTGGGTAAAACCGGGTTGCCCTCAAAACCGTTCCATGCCTCGGTAGGAAACGATCCATCATTGGGACAACCCGCCCCACTAGCCGTAAGCGCCGGGAATCGAACCGGGGTGGCCTAAGCAAAACCCCGGCCGACAACCAACTGAGCTAGGAGGCGGATCAAGTAGTATTTTATTAACTAATTTATTAATTTATTTACAATTTACTCTTTAAATTTTAGTATCACTTTTTTATTTGTATTAGCCTAGTGGCATGTTTGGGGTGACATAAGGCTTTGAGACCAATAGGTCCTAGTTTCGATTCCCATATAAAGGGGGTTTTCCTATATTTATTGGGTTTCCTCCTGAATTGATGTATATGTATTATGCCTAGTGGAGATGGATATGATCGGGTGGTTCCATTGGTGACATGATGATACTCCAATGGTCCGTTAGTGATCCAAATTTGTCATTAAAAAAAATTATTAAAATTAGGCATAACATTTACAAAATACAAACAAATGCAATATTTCACTTTTCATGTCTCTAGCTTTGGTTTGATGAACCACTTTGGATTTGAGCTTTTGTCACTTATCAGTAGCTACCTAGCAACTTTCTAGATATTCTTCATATATTTCAAGTTAATATAAATATCCAACAAATATAATGAATCTTTTTCATTTGGAGAGAAGGATTTGAAGATCAAGAGAATTCATTAAACATTTAAAGATGATTGCTTTTGTATTTCTTTTCATGATTATTGGATAGTTTCTCTTTGCTTGCTTAGATTATACGAAACTCTTTGAATAATTCTTGAATGTTTCTATTTATGTTGAACCTTTAATTGGATCATTCTTTATTGAGTAAACTGCAGGTTTACTCCCTGGAGATATAGCTCATTGACACCCTTACCTCTAAAACGAAATTTTTGCTGTCTAACCTCCCAACAAATGCAAAACTGTAACATCCCGAAAACATGGATTCTTAAATTTTCAAATTTAATTGCAAATAAATTGATAAAATAAACTAACTAGGAATGACACTAACCTAGTTAGATAATGAATTGTGTGTAGTTAAAGAAATATAAAAATAAACTAAGAGAAACTAGAGGGACCAAAAGTGTTTAACTTGAAACTAGTTTTAATAAAAATATTTTATTAAAACATAAACACTCCATTTGGAGTATCCTGGAGATCGACCAGAACAGGGGGTACGACCCCAAGCTCCATCAAAACCTAGTTCATCACAAAACTCACAAATTGAGGGCTCAAACCAAGTCAAAATCGAAAATCGAGCATAGATTAGTGATCCTCATCACAAGGGGGTTACAAGGTACGTAAAATTTGGTGTTAATTCTCTGTTTGAAATTCTCATGAAATTGGGAAATCTAAAAATTGATGTTGCATGTTTGCTATTTGGGTAGAATGGGATTGATATAGTGTCTATAAGTAAAACCTAGACAATAACATGCGAAATCATGGCTAATTCCTGAAAATCTCACGAACACATTGAAGGTGATTCATGGGTTTTGTGGGAAACTAGTAAATACTAGGGTTTAGAATGATTATTCTAGTGTAATACGGGTCATAGAAAGTGATTTCTGAAATGATGTTTAAATGTTATATGAAAGCTTTATTGATGTTAAGTTTAGCTAAATAACAAGTTATGAACTTGAATATGAATGATATAAAATTCTGCCCGTTAAGTGTTTGTAAAAAATGCCCCAAAGAAGGCTCGAAATTGAAATTTAAAGTTAGACGCATGATTGTGATGATTTGACAAAATTATGCGATATATGGTCGAAATGGAGTTCTAAACAAGTCGTGATTGAACTCTATAGGAAAAGATACCGGAGCGTCGAGTGGACAAGCCGGTGGTGATTCGCGTTTGAAGGGCGTGCTCTAAAGGTATGTAACTTGACCCGTTACATTAAGTAAATTGTGGTTATATTATGTATAGTCGCATTTAGAATAGAAATTGTGATGATTTTTGCAACTATGATCGCTATCGGAATTAATAGAGTTAAAACCTATAAGGAACCGTTTGGTAGTCATCACATTGGAGGAATTCCACAAGATGAGCCAACGGGTCAAACAATAGTGTAAATTGTAGAATTGGTGTTTTAATTAGTTAGCAATGGCGTTATAAATCGCAAAAGCGTTAAACCATGGAATTGGTAAGGAAGCGCAAGTAATACCAAGATGTGGATCTTACAGATGGCGGTCAAGCAAACGTCGAAGAACCGAACATGACTTTTGAAGCTTCCGCAATATTTTAACCTTTAATAGACTATGTTTATGGGATGTAAACAAATTGTTAAACAACTTTTGAATGTTTTAACTTAGTCGTTAGTTGACTAAGGTTTTGCCACTTTTGAACTTACTTATGGAATCTATGTTATAACTAGACATCTTTATCTAAAATGGTGTGTATTATTATTAAATTCAAGTAAAATTAGATGGGTGTTACAAGTTGGTAATCAGAGCTTAAGGTTGTCAACAAAGTGTTCGGTTCAAGCTTGATTGATCGTCCGGTAAGAATTAATTGCTTTAGTAGACTTACTAGAATACTAGAAAAAGGAAATTGAATTGATATACACGGGAAGTGCGTGTTTACACACTCAAACCCGGAAAAGTGCACTAAGCATAAATGGTTTAAGCAAGTGGTGAACTTGGCTAGATCAAAATGAATGACGCATATGTCATAAATGAAATGTTTAACAATTAGTGTAAACATTTCAATTTCAAGATGACGTAAGGATGGGAGGAGTGTATGAATACGCTCGAACCCAGGAAAATACACTAAGTAAGAAAGGTAAGGCAAGATATATACTTGACCAAACCGAAAAAGAATAACACATTATTTATGATTGAGTGAGAGTGATATAAATTTCCGTATAATAAGATGGAAATGAATTAAATAATTATTGATGAATCGTGATGGATGTTTCAGTTAAAGAAATGTCTGGGGTAACCGGAGATGATTCGACATCTCAATTGACTGAACAAATGAAAGCTAAGATTTTCGAAGAGGTCGGAAAAGCTCTAGAAAATAGTCTATCACAGTATATTGATAGATTACAAACCACAATTGTGCCGGTGGTGAATGATATGATGGCTGAATTGAAAGACAGCATACTACAAGAAATAGAAGAAAGGAGGGTGTTGGATATGAATCCAAGATCCGTAAAGAAGTCCAAGTCTAATAAAGCTCCCAAGAAGGGAGTTACAAAAAGTGTGTTACATCAGTGTAGATTTTGTGGAAAAATTCACAAGGGCACATGTGGTAAGCCAAGACATAAAAAGTCTAAATGTCCAGAGAGGCTTGGAACCAAGGACACAACCGACACAAAGTCTGATGCCCAGAAATCAAGGACAAAGTTGTTTTATATAACAGCCACAGAGGCTAAAGCTGAACCTGATGTCGTTTCAGGTATACTTTTGTAAATTAAATTTCAGGATGAATTTTTAATTATTACGAGTGCAAATAAATAGTTTGTTTTATATCGATTTATTTAACATTCTACATTAGTGTTAACGAAATTACCAAGGCTTTGAAAAATAGAAAGAGGTAATAATAAAAGTTCTATTGTTTATAAGAGGTGCTGAAACTGTACGCTGAGCATCGAGGTAAAAATAATCATGATAAATATTGCCTTGGGAAAGGGTGCGCGCACACTCGAACCAGAGAACGTAATGAAAGATAAGCGTCATAATAGGGAGGAGTGTAATAACAGCCTAACCCTGGGAGTTTACAATAGTAATAGATGACGAGGACATGGTTATAGACTAAGCCAAACTAAATGAAACAGATAGAAACATCGTTTATGTCAACAAACGATGTGGATAAATTCCATACAACGATATGAAACAATAACATGAAATAAATTGATTTTGTTATTGTAACAATGGGTTAAAGTCAGAAATCAAGAGATTAAGATTTAGGGTAGGAATATCCTCGAAAAAAGAAACTAAATGGACAATATGTATTATTTGTTGCTGTAAATAATGAAATACCAATAAATTTGGATTTAAAAGCTCGGGTATGGGGTAGATACCCAAGTAACATGTTATTAATAAATTCCTCCTGAGGAAGAATGATAATCACCTTGATGAGGGTGAATATGTAAAAGAATTAGTAAGACAAACATTATGAAAGCGTTAGAATAAGAACGAGTAAACCCCAAAGGCCGAATAACAAATAACAGTAGTTTACCAAATAAGACTTGAGACATGGGCCTTCGGGACATTTGTAAAAGAAACAGACCTAAGGGTCGCTGACAAAAGAAAGGTGGTGTACGGATTAACTAAGTAAAGTGCTTGATAATAAAAGTAAACGGAAGCCGGATAATGGGAGCATATTATATTAAGATAATGAGCCCAAGGGAAGAGATAAGAATCAAGTAAACGAAAATATGAATCGACAATTTAGAATGTCAAGGCATAAGGATAAAGTTTGCTGTCATAGGCGATGGAACTCACACGAACAAGTCAAACCAGACGAGTGAAAGAATAAAAGACTTGGTTGAGTAAAAGCGGTGGATGTTGCTGATACGACCAAATAAATCGAGAAACGAAGTCTTAAGGAATGCCGGAAGAGTTGCTATGAAAATAATATCGATAAAATACTCAATTAATAAGTATGTTTTCAGATAAATGCGTAACCAACAGTCGAGAACGCGAATTAAAAGTCAAGAGACTCGGATTAAGAGTTATGACTGAGAAAACGATAAAATTTTGCAAAAACAGAAATTTTGATAGTCATGTTCAACTACTTTAATGTTGGGCGGGTTGAATAAAGTATAGTGGTTGATATCCCAAGTAAGCACAACCTGGATAATGAAAACATGAAATATTATTGAATCTATGGGATAGGTCATAAAAGAGTATGAAAGGGAAAATGCAAACCAATGAAAACAGAGTATTAAAAACATCAAGATCAAGAACCCGGGTAACGGGTTGAAAGGAAATAGAAGCATAAAGCAAATAACAGTATGAGTAAAATAAACCGATGCGAAGGACACATAAGAAGTCATAGAGTCGGAAAGATAATCCGAAAGAAAGTGAGGGTAGCCTTAGACTACGGTCAAGGTCAAATGAATAGGAGATGATCCATGGGATCACCATGTAACACCCCGAAAATTTACGTCCTATAAGGTGTTGACACGTGTCATAGGTTAGAACGTGTAAAATAATGTTCTTAAAGGACTAAAGTTGACAAACAGTGAAACTGTGTAAATATAAGGGTTCAAAGTGTCAACAATGAATAAATATACTTTTCAATAACCCTACATGATGTTTATAACCTTAAACGAATAGATCATGGATCATACGAAGCGAATTGTGAAAGAAAGTGAGAGATTACAAACTACAGGGGTTAAATGTGTCAACATGTTAAGTTATACCTCTGAGTGACCTTTTAGCAAACCTGAAGCCTTGTAACGATTAATTATGCTCACTAGAATGTACCATAAAAATTTCACCAAGTTTCGTTATCGTATGAGCAAGTTGTGATAAAATTCGTGTGTGAGGGTAAGAATCGTCAACATTGGAATTTAGGGCTTTTCGGGTGATCACAAAGTTACCCGAGGACTTAACAAAGTGGGTATAAGTCTTAAAGCCCCCATACGTAAATATAGCAGCCTTTAAATGCAAGAAACATCTTGAAAACGACCTTTCGGGGGACTAGGGACCAAAGTGCAATTAATAAAACATGTGTGACTTGACCAGAAGGGCCACGCGGCCCGCCTCACACATAACAGAAGGCCACGCGGGCCGCCTGCGACCTGCAGGTGCAGAAAAAACAGGCAGCTGCCTGTTGATGCATGTAACCGACTCCAATCTCATTTTTTCGAAACTTTGGGCTGCCTAAGATGGTTTCTAGCCTATAGGGCACTTGTGGATGATAATGCAACACCCCTAGACTTATGTGTTGATCATCTAAGGATGTTTGAAGTTGTTTATAAGACCCACATGTTACTACATTGATCATTCATCAACTCCTGAGCATTTCTAGAGCATTCAAGCAGGCCACAAGCATTCTAATTCGTCCATTAGTTGTGTGTAAGTATGTTTAACCCTTCCAAATTCATTTATACTTAGTTTCTAGCCTAGAAATCAAACCGTCGTAACTACGGTTTGACTTCACGATAAAACACAGTAGGTCCAGAGTTTTGTCGAATCAAAAGTGGTTATAAGTTGGTAATCATGTGGGTAATAAACCCCTAAAAGGGCACTCACTGATTCGAATCCTAACTAGGTCGTTTACCGAGTCAATGGTTGTCCGAAAAAGTCAACAGAATTAGTATTTTGGAATTAACGCGTAATTAGCAATATAAAAGGCGTGTAATCTGTTTTATCAGTCATATAACTTGAAAATAAGTATAAAAACTTGTCTACGCTTGTTTGATTCGACAACTTTCTGTTTAAGACCGATTCGGAACTGAAAGACGCAAAAGTTTGACTTTTGCATTGACCTCAGTTCTGACCCGGTTTAGATAGGTTTAGACATGCCTTAAAGTTCCATTAGGACCTAGTTACATGTGTGTATAAGCCTCTGCGTTTATACCACTCGAATCCCTAATCGTCCGATGTTTCCGTTAAACGCCTAAATATTGACCGTAATGCCCTTATGTCCATAAAACGAGATTTTTGGAAATGTGAAAGTGCCATAATCTTAGTTACTGATTATTAAACTTGTACCTAAAATTTCACATCAGTTGGAGGTCTAGATTAGGAGTTATGCTTAATGACGTAATTTGAATGCTTTTAAGTAATTAAACGGCGTCATTAGGATAAAGCCTATCTAAACCCAATTTTTGACATCAAACCTTTTACCCACTGATGTGATATAATATTTTGGGATTTTTAAAGATTTTTAATTATTTTTAAACTGATCATAAGCTAGGTTTATCGCCTTGATTCGGTTAATACCAAAAATACTCTTTTCGGCCATAAAATGAGTTTTACAAATCCTTTTAACGCCAATCCAATTGCTACTGATTTTAAATAATAAATGGAGTATTTTGAGCCTGTTTATTTGATCAGAAAACTCGGAATCGTATTTTAACCCGTACATCGCTTAAAACGACTTTATACGCGTATTTAACGCATAGTTTGGGTTTAAAACTATTTTAGTATATAAGACTTATTACCAAAGGTTATAACCTGTTAAAATAAGCTATTTTACTGATCAACTCAGACCCGGATCACAGGTGTCTAATTAAACCCTTTTATAATCTTTAAAATGACCAAAATACCCCTACGGGGCTTATTAAGAGATTAAACTCGTTTGGGGCGTCATGGGTGATATCCTACTGATATCACAACTTATTTAAGGCGTGTTAACTTAGGAAACCTGTTTAGGACTCTTACGGATACCCGTTACGTTTCATGCGCGTTCGGTTCGGTTTATGTAACTAGTTTACATAAATTAGCCGAAACGGGTCAAACCTTATCGGTTTTATCTCAAAATCCAGAATGTGTATAATATACCCATATTAAGCAAGTCTTCAAACTTGTCGGGTCTAAATCACATTCTATCCGGTCTTCGCTTAATCGTGCGTACGAACCGTATCTTTAAAACTAACCGGTCTAAGCGTAAGCTTAACTAAAGACCCGTTAGGATTCTAATAGGTTATTATAAACCTTCGTTCCAGATTAGGAGAACCAGTAAAAGATACTTGCACTCGCTGATTTTTGATCAATACTTACTCAGGTAAATACTTTTAACCTATTTTCCCTATACGGGCTTGGGGTACGGTATATAAAATACCGCTTGGTCGGGGCGTTGAATCTTTGATTGAATGAATGATAATTAAAGTATTGAGACATCTCGTTTAATATTGTTTTGTTTGCTTAAAGCCTTTGGGGGGTTAATGACCGTGTCCCGGATATCCCTGGCATCATTTTACGAAATGGCCACGACCTTAGCACTCAGGTGTAGGCGTACACCTGTCAGTGTCTCATAAATAAAGTGGTGTGTTTATTGATCTTTAACCCGGCTCGATCCGGGCTACTGAACGCATACGGAACATGTAAATCCCTACAAGTATTATATTTAAATAATTATCCCAAGTTATAAAATATTATTTGTGCCTTGTGCCTTAAATGCATTTTCTTAAACTCTTTTCAAAATGAGTCGGTTGATTGTATTTACCAGTGTAAACTGACGTATTTTCTTAAAAAGGTTAAGTGCAGGTACTACGCGAAGTAGGCTGGCTTGTCTCCTAGCATCCACATTAAGTCTCGCCAGCTTGGATGTCATAAACTGTTGAACATTTGTTTCCTTTTATTTTGATCTACCTGTGGATTTATATTCGACTATTTGTGATACTTAATATTACAATATCGTTTGGTTGAATTAAATCTATACTTTGCTTCCGCTGTGCATTTAAATATTGTGTTGTTTGACTATTATGTTGCCAACCACGTCACGATACTCCCCTACCGGGCCCACCGGTAACACGTGGAAAGTTGGGGTGTGACACACCATAACCTCCAAATTATAAACAATGTAAAGGCCTACGGGAACAAAATGACCGTTGGGTCGCAAATACAAATGGAACATACTAGGGGGGGGGGGGTCTCACCCTAAAAAGGCACCTAATAGAATAGTCTACAAGGCTAAGTAAAGGAACCTACGGGTCGATAATATAAATCGTGAAGAACCAATTATGATTTCTCGCGTAAAATGATAGTTCCGAAGAATAATCCTTGTCGTCAATTCCTTGATATGATTAATCGACAAGGTTAAAGAGAAAAACATCAAACTAAAATTCAGTTTTAGTAAAGAAAACGGTGTTCTAACACCTATGAATACTGAGAGAGAAATTAGAAAATGGTTAGTACTAAAGAATATAGGTCTAACGCCGAAAGCTGTAAGATGATGCATTCGGAGGAAAGATTCTCAGGAATGAAAAGTCGATGTAAAACTAAACATGGCGTGATGTGATCACGGACACAAAAGTAATAGAGAATGTAATCACGTTATAGTGTGAATGACTAGATATGAAATTATAAGCACGCAAAGGGCCGATGACGGCAATATTGCATACCAGATTGACGAGGTATGAGGTAAAATGGTGACCGATTAGTTTAGGCAATAAAACAAGTTGTAGCCTAAATAACACTGTGACCTATGTAGAGCGCTTGTTAATATAAAACTAGTGTCAAGTAAGTATGCTGACGGACTCAGTGACTGAATGGTCAAAAGACAACCCGATCAAAAGGGCGACAAAGGATAGGAAATAGGTGATATAGTTATGCTGAAAGTTTTCCCGAAGGAAGGGTGTTATCCGATTCAGAAGAAGAGAGAAATTAAGCCCGAGGTTTATCGGGCCATTTAAAATCATCGAACGGGTTGGCAAGGTGGCTTATCGCCTCGAGCTACCGGAAGAGTTGAGTGGAATACATGGCACGTTTCACGTGTCGCAATTGCGGAAATGTCTAACGGAGGAAATAACTTATATCCATTACGATGATATCGAGGTGGATAATAGCCTAAATTATGCGGTGAGACCATTGGAGATTTTGGATCGGAAGGTCAAGCAATTGCGAAACAAACAAATTGATCAAGTCAAGATTAAGTGGGAACATAGGAAAGGCTCGGACACTAAGTAGGAGTCCGAAGAGGAGATGCGACGCCTCTACTCTACATTATTTGGTATGTACTTTGGTTTCGGGGACGAAACCCCTTTAAGGGGGTGGACTTGTAACATCCCGAAAACATGGATTCTTAAATTTTCAAATTTAATTGCAAATAAATTGGTAAAATAAACTAACTAGGAATGACACTAACCTAGTTAGATAATGAATTGTGTATAGTTAAAGAAATATAAAAATAAACTAAGAGAAACTAGAGGGACCAAAAGTGTTTAACTTGAAACTAGTTTTAAAAAAAATATTTTATTAAAACATAAACACTCCATTTGGAGTATCCTAGAGATCGACCAGAACAGGGGGTGCGACCCCAAGCTCCATCAAAACCTAGTTCAACACAAAACTCACAAATTGAGGGCTCAAACCAAGTCAAAATCGAAAATCGAGCATAGATTAGTGATCCTCATCACAAGGGGGTTACAAGGTACGTAAAGTTAGACGCATGATTGTGATGATTTGACAAAATTATGCGATATATGGTCGAAATGGAGTTCTAAACAAGTCGTGATTGAACTCTATAGGAAAAGATACCGGAGCGTCGAGTGGACAAGCCGGTGGTGATTCGCGTTTGAAGGGCGTGCTCTAAAGGTATGTAACTTGACCCGTTACATTAAGTAAATTGTGGTTATATTATGTATAGTCGCATTTAGAATAGAAATTGTGATGATTTTTGCAACTATGATCGCTATCGGAATTAATAGAGTTAAAACCTATAAGGAACCGTTTGGTAGTCATCACATTGGAGGAATTCCACAAGATGAGCCAACGGGTCAAACAATAGTGTAAATTGTAGAATTGGTGTTTTAATTAGTTAGCAATGGCGTTATAAATCGCAAAAGCGTTAAACCATGGAATTGGTAAGGAAGCGCAAGTAATACCAAGCCCCGGATGATGGGTATAAGGCGCCATAGGCTTACTAGTGAGAAGTAGTAAAATAGAATAAGTTAGAATGGGTCGAATAATAGTATAAGTGGCTTTTAGCCGTAATGATCGGAGAGTCAAAGTTGGGTATGATAGTCGTAAGAAACATGTCCGTAATGAATTTACAAATATACAGGAAAAGAATCACCTAAAACGACGTGTGGAACAGGGTGAAAGCAACAAAATAGTCAAATGGCAAAAACACAAAGTCCACCGTAAATTACGGTCTCCACCGTAATTTACGGTGGAAAATAAAAACATTACGGTGGTTCACTCCTGTATTACGGCAGACCAGAATCATTCAGTGTCTACCGTAACTTACGGTAGACACCGTAAGTTACGGTGGAGCCCAGAAAACTTGTATTTTATTTATCACATTTCGATGTCGGAACTTGTGTTTATGTACTATATATCGATGTCAAAACTAATGTTTTAGTGGTTTTGACCCTAGGTGACGATGTGGATCTTACAGATGGCGGTCAAGCAAACGTCGAAGAACCGAACATGACTTTTGAAGCTTCCGCAATATTTTAACCTTTAATAGACTATGTTTATGGGATGTAAACAAATTGTTAAACAACTTTTGAATGTTTTAACTTAGTCGTTAGTTGACTAAGGTTTTGCCACTTTTGAACTTACTTATGGAATCTATGTTATAACTAGACATCTTTATCTAAAATGGTGTGTATTATTATTAAATTCAAGTAAAATTAGATGGGTGTTACAAGTTGGTAATCTGAGCTTAAGGTTGTCAACAAAGTGTTCGGTTCAAGCTTGATTGATCGTCCGGTAAGAATTAATTGCTTTAGTAGACTTACTAGAATACTAGAAAAAGGAAATTGAATTGATATACACGGGAAGTGCGTGTTTACACACTCAAACCCGGAAAAGTGCACTAAGCATAAATGGTTTAAGCAAGTGGTGAACTTGGCTAGATCAAAATGAATGACGCATATGTCATAAATGAAATGTTTAACAATTAGTGTAAACATTTCAATTTCAAGATGACGTAAGGATGGGAGGAGTGTATGAATACGCTCGAACCCAGGAAAATACACTAAGTAAGAAAGGTAAGGCAAGATATATACTTGACCAAACCGAAAAAGAATAACACATTATTTATGATTGAGTGAGAGTGATATAAATTTCCGTATAATAAGATGGAAATGAATTAAATAATTATTGATGAATCGTGATGGATGTTTCAGTTAAAGAAATGTCTGGGGTAACCGGAGATGATTCGACATCTCAATTGACTGAACAAATGAAAGCTAAGATTTTCGAAGAGGTCGGAAAAGCTCTAGAAAATAGTCTATCACAGTATATTGATAGATTACAAACCACAATTGTGCCGGTGGTGAATGATATGATGGCTGAATTGAAAGTCAGCATACTACAAGAAATAGAAGAAAGGAGGGTGTTGGATATGAATCCAAGATCCGTAAAGAAGTCCAAGTCTAATAAAGCTCCCAAGAAGGGAGTTACAAAAAGTGTGTTACATCAATGTAGATTTTGTGGAAAAATTCACAAGGGCACATGTGGTAAGCCAAGACATAAAAAGTCTAAATGTCCAGAGAGGCTTGGAACCAAGGACACAACCGACACAAAGTCTGATGCCCAGAAATCAAGGACAAAGTTGTTTTATATAACAGCCACAGAGGCTAAAGCTGAACCTGATGTCGTTTCAGGTATACTTTTGTAAATTAAATTTCAGGATGAATTTTTAATTATTACGAGTGCAAATAAATCGTTTGTTTTATATCGATTTATTTAACATTCTACATTAGTGTTAACGAAATTACCAAGGCTTTGAAAAATAGAAAGAGGTAATAATAAAAGTTCTATTGTTTATAAGAGGTGCTGAAACTGTACGCTGAGCATCGAGGTAAAAATAATCATGATAAATATTGCCTTGGGAAAGGGTGCGCGCACACTCGAACCAGAGAACGTAATGAAAGATAAGCGTCATAATAGGGAGGAGTGTAATAACAGCCTAACCCTGGGAGTTTACAATAGTAATAGATGACGAGGACATGGTTATAGACTAAGCCAAACTAAATGAAACAGATAGAAACATCGTTTATGTCAACAAACGATGTGGATAAATTCCATACAACGATATGAAACAATAACATGAAATAAATTGATTTTGTTATTGTAACAATGGGTTAAAGTCAGAAATCAAGAGATTAAGATTTAGGGTAGGAATATCCTCGAAAAAAGAAACTAAATGGACAATATGTATTATTTGTTGCTGTAAATAATGAAATACCAATAAATTTGGATTTAAAAGCTCGGGTATGGGGTAGATACCCAAGTAACATGTTATTAATAAATTCCTCCTGAGGAAGAATGATAATCACCTTGATGAGGGTGAATATGTAAAAGAATTAGTAAGACAAACATTATGAAAGCGTTAGAATAAGAACGAGTAAACCCCAAAGGCCGAATAACAAATAACAGTAGTTTACCAAATAAGACTTGAGACATGGGCCTTCGGGACATTTGTAAAAGAAACAGACCTAAGGGTCGCTGACAAAAGAAAGGTGGTGTACGGATTAACTAAGTAAAGTGCTTGATAATAAAAGTAAACGGAAGCCGGATAATGGGAGCATATTATATTAAGATAATGAGCCCAAGGGAAGAGATAAGAATCAAGTAAACGAAAATATGAATCGACAATTTAGAATGTCAAGGCATAAGGATAAAGTTTGCTGTCATAGGCGATGGAACTCACACGAACAAGTCAAACCAGACGAGTGAAAGAATAAAAGACTTGGTTGAGTAAAAGCGGTGGATGTTGCTGATACGACCAAATAAATCGAGAAACGAAGTCTTAAGGAATGCCGGAAGAGTTGCTATGAAAATAATATCGATAAAATACTCAATTAATAAGTATGTTTTCAGATAAATGCGTAACCAACAGTCGAGAACGCGAATTAAAAGTCAAGAGACTCGGATTAAGAGTTATGACTGAGAAAACGATAAAATTTTGCAAAAACAGAAATTTTGATAGTCATGTTCAACTACTTTAATGTTGGGCGGGTTGAATAAAGTATAGTGGTTGATATCCCAAGTAAGCACAACCTGGATAATGAAAACGTGAAATATTATTGAATCTATGGGATAGGTCATAAAAGAGTATGAAAGGGAAAATGCAAACCAATGAAAACAGAGTATTAAAAACATCAAGATCAAGAACCCGGGTAACGGGTTGAAAGGAAATAGAAGCATAAAGCAAATAACAGTATGAGTAAAATAAACCGATGCGAAGGACACATAAGAAGTCATAGAGTCGGAAAGATAATCCGAAAGAAAGTGAGGGTAGCCTTAGACTACGGTCAAGGTCAAATGAATAGGAGATGATCCATGGGATCACCATGTAACACCCCGAAAATTTACGTCCTATAAGGTGTTGACACGTGTCATAGGTTAGAACGTGTAAAATAATGTTCTTAAAGGACTAAAGTTGACAAACAGTGAAACTGTGTAAATATAAGGGTTCAAAGTGTCAACAATGAATAAATATACTTTTCAATAACCCTACATGATGTTTATAACCTTAAACGAATAGATCATGGATCATACGAAGCGAATTGTGAAAGAAAGTGAGAGATTACAAACTACAGGGGTTAAATGTGTCAACATGTTAAGTTATACCTCTGAGTGACCTTTTAGCAAACCCGAAGCCTTGTAACGATTAATTATGCTCACTAGAATGTACCATAAAAATTTCACCAAGTTTCGTTTTCGTATGAGCAAGTTGTGATAAAATTCGTGTGTGAGGGTAAGAATCGTCAACATTGGAATTTAGGGCTTTTCGGGTGATCACAAAGTTACCCGAGGACTTAACAAAGTGGGTATAAGTCTTAAAGCCCCCATACGTAAATATAGCAGCCTTTAAATGCAAGAAACATCTTGAAAACGACCTTTCGGGGGACTAGGGACCAAAGTGCAATTAATAAAACATGTGTGACTTGACCAGAAGGGCCACGCGGCCCGCCTCACACATAACAGAAGGCCACGCGGGCCGCCTGCGACCTGCAGGTGCAGAAAAAACAGGCAGCTGCCTGTTGATGCATGTAACCGACTCCAATCTCATTTTTTCGAAACTTTGGGCTGCCTAAGATGGTTTCTAGCCTATAGGGCACTTGTGGATGATAATGCAACACCCCTAGACTTATGTGTTGATCATCTAAGGATGTTTGAAGTTGTTTATAAGACCCACATGTTACTACATTGATCATTCATCAACTCCTGAGCATTTCTAGAGCATTCAAGCAGGCCACAAGCATTCTAATTCGTCCATTAGTTGTGTGTAAGTATGTTTAACCCTTCCAAATTCATTTATACTTAGTTTCTAGCCTAGAAATCAAACCGTCGTAACTACGGTTTGACTTCACGATAAAACACAGTAGGTCCAGAGTTTTGTCGAATCAAAAGTGGTTATAAGTTGGTAATCATGTGGGTAATAAACCCCTAAAAGGGAACTCACTGATTCGAATCCTAACTAGGTCGTTTACCGAGTCAATGGTTGTCCGAAAAAGTCAACAGAATTAGTATTTTGGAATTAACGCGTAATTAGCAATATAAAAGGCGTGTAATCTGTTTTATCAGTCATATAACTTGAAAATAAGTATAAAAACTTGTCTACGCTTGTTTGATTCGACAACTTTCTGTTTAAGACCGATTCGGAACTGAAAGACGCAAAAGTTTGACTTTTGCATTGACCTCAGTTCTGACCCGGTTTAGATAGGTTTAGACATGCCTTAAAGTTCCATTAGGACCTAGTTACATGTGTGTATAAGCCTCTGCGTTTATACCACTCGAATCCCTAATCGTCCGATGTTTCCGTTAAACGCCTAAATATTGACCGTAATGCCCTTATGTCCATAAAACGAGATTTTTGGAAATGTGAAAGTGCCATAATCTTAGTTACTGATTATTAAACTTGTACCTAAAATTTCACATCAGTTGGAGGTCTAGATTAGGAGTTATGCTTAATGACGTAATTTGAATGCTTTTAAGTAATTAAACGGCGTCATTAGGATAAAGCCTATCTAAACCCAATTTTTGACATCAAACCTTTTACCCACTGATGTGATATAATATTTTGGGATTTTTAAAGATTTTTAATTATTTTTAAACTGATCATAAGCTAGGTTTATCGCCTTGATTCGGTTAATACCAAAAATACTCTTTTCGGCCATAAAATGAGTTTTACAAATCCTTTTAACGCCAATCCAATTGCTACTGATTTTAAATAATAAATGGAGTATTTTGAGCCTGTTTATTTGATCAGAAAACTCGGAATCGTATTTTAACCCGTACATCGCTTAAAACGACTTTATACGCGTATTTAACGCATAGTTTGGGTTTAAAACTATTTTAGTATATAAGACTTATTACCAAAGGTTATAACCTGTTAAAATAAGCTATTTTACTGATCAACTCAGACCCGGATCACAGGTGTCTAATTAAACCCTTTTATAATCTTTAAAATGACCAAAATACCCCTACGGGGCTTATTAAGAGATTAAACTCGTTTGGGGCGTCATGGGTGATATCCTACTGATATCACAACTTATTTAAGGCGTGTTAACTTAGGAAACCTGTTTAGGACTCTTACGGATACCCGTTACGTTTCATGCGCGTTCGGTTCGGTTTATGTAACTAGTTTACATAAATTAGCCGAAACGGGTCAAACCTTATCGGTTTTATCTCAAAATCCAGAATGTGTATAATATACCCATATTAAGCAAGTCTTCAAACTTGTCGGGTCTAAATCACATTCTATCCGGTCTTCGCTTAATCGTGCGTACGAACCGTATCTTTAAAACTAACCGGTCTAAGCGTAAGCTTAACTAAAGACCCGTTAGGATTCTAATAGGTTATTATAAACCTTCGTTCCAGATTAGGAGAACCAGTAAAAGATACTTGCACTCGCTGATTTTTGATCAATACTTACTCAGGTAAATACTTTTAACCTATTTTCCCTATACGGGCTTGGGGTACGGTATATAAAATACCGCTTGGTCGGGGCGTTGAATCTTTGATTGAATGAATGATAATTAAAGTATTGAGACATCTCGTTTAATATTGTTTTGTTTGCTTAAAGCCTTTGGGGGGTTAATGACCGTGTCCCGGATATCCCTGGCATCATTTTACGAAATGGCCACGACCTTAGCACTCAGGTGTAGGCGTACACCTGTCAGTGTCTCATAAATAAAGTGGTGTGTTTATTGATCTTTAACCCGGCTCGATCCGGGCTACTGAACGCATAAGGAACATGTAAATCCCTACAAGTATTATATTTAAATAATTATCCCAAGTTATAAAATATTATTTGTGCCTTGTGCCTTAAATGCATTTTCTTAAACTCTTTTCAAAATGAGTCGGTTGATTGTATTTACCAGTGTAAACTGACGTATTTTCTTAAAAAGGTTAAGTGCAGGTACTACGCGAAGTAGGCTGGCTTGTCTCCTAGCATCCACATTAAGTCTCGCCAGCTTGGATGTCATAAACTGTTGAACATTTGTTTCCTTTTATTTTGATCTACCTGTGGATTTATATTCGACTATTTGTGATACTTAATATTACAATATCGTTTGGTTGAATTAAATCTATACTTTGCTTCCGCTGTGCATTTAAATATTGTGTTGTTTGACTATTATGTTGCCAACCACGTCACGATACTCCCCTACCGGGCCCACCGGTAACACGTGGAAAGTTGGGGTGTGACACACCATAACCTCCAAATTATAAACAATGTAAAGGCCTACGGGAACAAAATGACCGTTGGGTCGCAAATACAAATGGAACATACTAGGGGGGGGGGTCTCACCCTAAAAAGGCACCTAATAGAATAGTCTACAAGGCTAAGTAAAGGAACCTACGGGTCGATAATATAAATCGTGAAGAACCAATTATGATTTCTCGCGTAAAATGATAGTTCCGAAGAATAATCCTTGTCGTCAATTCCTTGATATGATTAATCGACAAGGTTAAAGAGAAAAACATCAAACTAAAATTCAGTTTTAGTAAAGAAAACGGTGTTCTAACACCTATGAATACTGAGAGAGAAATTAGAAAATGGTTAGTACTAAAGAATATAGGTCTAACGCCGAAAGCTGTAAGATGATGCATTCGGAGGAAAGATTCTCAGGAATGAAAAGTCGATGTAAAACTAAACATGGCGTGATGTGATCACGGACACAAAAGTAATAGAGAATGTAATCACGTTATAGTGTGAATGACTAGATATGAAATTATAAGCACGCAAAGGGCCGATGACGGCAATATTGCATACCAGATTGACGAGGTATGAGGTAAAATGGTGACCGATTAGTTTAGGCAATAAAACAAGTTGTAGCCTAAATAACACTGTGACCTATGTAGAGCGCTTGTTAATATAAAACTAGTGTCAAGTAAGTATGCTGACGGACTCAGTGACTGAATGGTCAAAAGACAACCCGATCAAAAGGGCGACAAAGGATAGGAAATAGGTGATATAGTTATGCTGAAAGTTTTCCCCAAGGAAGGGTGTTATCCGATTCAGAAGAAGAGAGAAATTAAGCCCGAGGTTTATCGGGCCATTTAAAATCATCGAACGGGTTGGCAAGGTGGCTTATCGCCTCGAGCTACCGGAAGAGTTGAGTGGAATACATGGCACGTTTCACGTGTCGCAATTGCGGAAATGTCTAACGGAGGAAATAACTTATATCCATTACGATGATATCGAGGTGGATAATAGCCTAAATTATGCGGTGAGACCATTGGAGATTTTGGATCGGAAGGTCAAGCAATTGCGAAACAAACAAATTGATCAAGTCAAGATTAAGTGGGAACATAGGAAAGGCTCGGACACTAAGTAGGAGTCCGAAGAGGAGATGCGACGCCTCTACTCTACATTATTTGGTATGTACTTTGGTTTCGGGGACGAAACCCCTTTAAGGGGGTGGACTTGTAACATCCCGAAAACATGGATTCTTAAATTTTCAAATTTAATTGCAAATAAATTGGTAAAATAAACTAACTAGGAATGACACTAACCTAGTTAGATAATGAATTGTGTATAGTTAAAGAAATATAAAAATAAACTAAGAGAAACTAGAGGGACCAAAAGTGTTTAACTTGAAACTAGTTTTAAAAAAAATATTTTATTAAAACATAAACACTCCATTTGGAGTATCCTAGAGATCGACCAGAACAGGGGGTGCGACCCCAAGCTCCATCAAAACCTAGTTCAACACAAAACTCACAAATTGAGGGCTCAAACCAAGTCAAAATCGAAAATCGAGCATAGATTAGTGATCCTCATCACAAGGGGGTTACAAGGTACGTAAAGTTAGACGCATGATTGTGATGATTTGACAAAATTATGCGATATATGGTCGAAATGGAGTTCTAAACAAGTCGTGATTGAACTCTATAGGAAAAGATACCGGAGCGTCGAGTGGACAAGCCGGTGGTGATTCGCGTTTGAAGGGCGTGCTCTAAAGGTATGTAACTTGACCCGTTACATTAAGTAAATTGTGGTTATATTATGTATAGTCGCATTTAGAATAGAAATTGTGATGATTTTTGCAACTATGATCGCTATCGGAATTAATAGAGTTAAAACCTATAAGGAACCGTTTGGTAGTCATCACATTGGAGGAATTCCACAAGATGAGCCAACGGGTCAAACAATAGTGTAAATTGTAGAATTGGTGTTTTAATTAGTTAGCAATGGCGTTATAAATCGCAAAAGCGTTAAACCATGGAATTGGTAAGGAAGCGCAAGTAATACCAAGCCCCGGATGATGGGTATAAGGCGCCATAGGCTTACTAGTGAGAAGTAGTAAAATAGAATAAGTTAGAATGGGTCGAATAATAGTATAAGTGGCTTTTAGCCGTAATGATCGGAGAGTCAAAGTTGGGTATGATAGTCGTAAGAAACATGTCCGTAATGAATTTACAAATATACAGGAAAAGAATCACCTAAAACGACGTGTGGAACAGGGTGAAAGCAACAAAATAGTCAAATGGCAAAAACACAAAGTCCACCGTAAATTACGGTCTCCACCGTAATTTACGGTGGAAAATAAAAACATTACGGTGGTTCACTCCTGTATTACGGCAGACCAGAATCATTCAGTGTCTACCGTAACTTACGGTAGACACCGTAAGTTACGGTGGAGCCCAGAAAACTTGTATTTTATTTATCACATTTCGATGTCGGAACTTGTGTTTATGTACTATATATCGATGTCAAAACTAATGTTTTAGTGGTTTTGACCCTAGGTGACGATGTGGATCTTACAGATGGCGGTCAAGCAAACGTCGAAGAACCGAACATGACTTTTGAAGCTTCCGCAATATTTTAACCTTTAATAGACTATGTTTATGGGATGTAAACAAATTGTTAAACAACTTTTGAATGTTTTAACTTAGTCGTTAGTTGACTAAGGTTTTGCCACTTTTGAACTTACTTATGGAATCTATGTTATAACTAGACATCTTTATCTAAAATGGTGTGTATTATTATTAAATTCAAGTAAAATTAGATGGGTGTTACAAAAACGCTGCAAACTTACCCCCTGCTGTCAAATGACTTTAATATTCTGTTAGTTGGCATGCGAAATGACAATTCTACCCTTTCTAACTACCCCCCGTTCTTTCTAACTATAATGAACCTTACCCCCTACAGAAAACGTTTCCATTTCCGCCTAAATTGTTTGACCAGGCAACATCAAAGCCTGCACATATTGATTTCTAATCCTAATTCCACTGTGATTCTTCAAACAATCAAGAATCCAATTCCTAATCCTAATTCCAAAACCTCTAATCCACTGTCATCAAGCACATGAATATAGTTTACCACTGTCAAACTTTAAACAATCGAGAATCCAATTCCTAATCCTAATTCCAAAACCATCATCAAGCACATGAACCTCTAATCCACTGTCAAACAATCAAGAATCCACAAGGGCATGGACCTCTAATCCTAACTGCACATCCTAATCATAATCCTAACTGCACATCCTAATCTAACTCACACCATCAAACAACAAGATATATAACATTAGATCATTTCATACGTTTGAAAATTAGCCTATACAAATATATTACAGATTAGAGTCCATCCTACAGTTATAATACACATATATATAACATAATATCAAAACACATTCAACATCAAACTAGGCAACCATTTCATGCCCAAGGGGAAACTGGAAGTGCAATGTGACGCCATACATTTTGACCACCATGTGGAACACAATCGTTTTTACCGTGACCTGCATCCTCATGTCAACTTCAAACACAGATTAAAAAAATACAACTGTAATAAGCAAATGTGATTCTAATCAAATGACTAGAATCCATTATAATTATCAAACAAAAAGAATCCAATGTGATTCATCGAACAACAACAATCCACTATGATTCATCGAACAACAATAATCCACTGTGATTCCCCAAACAACAAGAATCCACTGTAATCATCAAAAAACAATAATCCACTGTGATACATCGAACAACAACAATCCAATGTGATTCATCGAACAACAATAATCCACTGTGATTCCCCAAACAACAAGAATCCACAGTGATAGGCGGAGAACAATCAAGAATCCACAAGCACATTCAATTAAACCCTATTTCAATCATTCATATCAAAATCAAAATGAACAGTAAACCCTTGTTCGATTATAAGCACATTCACTTAATCATAAACCGCATAAACATACTAATAATGTGTTACCCTGATTCACCAGACGTTTACGTCAAACAGAGCTTCAACATCTATCGATCTAGTTCACAGTGTGAATCATACCTGACATGTGGCTCAAAATTTCTCTGATCGTCGTCCCAATCGGCATTTCTATGAGCTGCTTGTCGCCTGAGATGTTCGCCGGTGGTGTGTTCGCTGGAGAGAAGAAAAGAGATTGGGGGAATACTTGGGGGGTACGATCGAAGTGAAGTTTATAATATTAATAACTATAAATTAACACATAGTGAAATAAATTATAGAGTAAATTACGTTTTTGGCCCATGTGGTTATATCACTTTTACTATATTAGTCCAAAATAAGAATTTTTAACATATCTGCCCCCATGGTCTCTATAACTAACCATTTTGGCCCCCATGATCTCTAGACTTAGGGGCCAAAATGGTTAGTTATAAAGACCATGGGGGTAGATATGTTAAAAATTCTTATTTTGGGCTAATATAGTAATGGTGATATAACCACAGGGGCCAAAAACGTAATTTACTCTAAATTATATATATTATAGTCTAGTGGCATCAAATATTTATTCTTATTAGAGTGATACGATTCAAATGTTACAAAGCCGGTAATATGTGCATTCTTTAGGATGTGTGTTTTTCATTAAAAATTTAACATAGGAATTTGGATTTTGGGATGGAGAACTTTTCCAAGAAAATTGCCGTGTGGAAGAATCTCTTTTAGTTTCGAAGATAGTTGTTGGTCTAATTTGACGTTTTCCCATTTGCTTTTGGTCAAACTTGCTTTATTCTCATGACATGAGAGCTATGAACTTTCTTTAGGGCC
>JARYGA010051236.1:0-120478 GCA_030545235.1 Helianthus tuberosus
TCCAATGGTGCCGAGTGCTGAGGATCTAAAGGTTTTTGTTCCTAAGAAAATTGAGAACTATACGGAACATGATTTTCAGAAAATTAAACTAGATGCCAATGCATTCAGCTTCGTTGCATCCACACTAGCAAATGAAATTTATGCTGGGTTGTTACACTGTAACAGTGCCAAGGAATTGTGGGATGCACTGAAGGAACAGTTTGGGGGAACTGAAGAAGTAATTGAAAATAATAGGGAAATTCTGAATCAACAATATGAAACCTTTTTCACATTAAGGGTGAAACATTAACACAACAGTTTGAGCGTTTCAGTTGTCTCATTAGTGAGCTAAGACTTGTTAATGTTGAATTTGCTAATTCAACACAAAATAGCAGGTTTCTTAGGTCACTGCCTGAAAAATGGGATACAATTGCTTTTGTGACCAAAAATTCTGTTGGGTTCAAAGATCTGACCCTGACCCAACTTCATGGTAGACTCCTGACCTATGAAAGGGAGTTAAACCAGAAAAAGAAGTTGCAAGAGTCTGGAAAAGTTGCTGATGACTACTCATTTGGCAACACAGCTCTTTTGGGTCAGGAAGAGTCTGGCAATAGTAACGATCATAGTTATGATCACTTTATTGACATAACTGCTGGTGGAAACTTCAACTCTGATCCTCACTCATCCAATTATGCTCTCACAGCAAATGGAGAAAGCTAGAACTCTGACAATCTATGCTTTGAACTCAATGATTTGCAGCATTTTGATCCAACTGACTTAGTGGAAATGGACATTTTGCACCAACTTGCACTGCTGAGTGTTAGAACCAGCAAGTTTTACAAAAGGACATGGAGAAAATTTCCAGGGTTACATGGGAACCTAAAAGTGGGGCTGGATAAATCAAAGATTAAATGCTATAAGTGTAATAGGTTAGGCCATTTTGCTAGGGAATGCAGGAGTCAAACCAATGGACCAAATATTACACATCCTAGCTCAAACCCTAGACCACAAAATAACTAAAACACTGTGCACTATGCCTAATATGCCCCTGCTGCTCATGTAAACACTGCTTACTATGCACACCCTGCAACCCCTATTCCTGTGCACTATGTTCAAACCACTGTTCCTCACATATAGTATGTCCAGGCCCCTGCTCCTCAGGTTCAGGTGCAACAAGTTGCACCTCAACAAGCTGCACCAGCAGTAGTTCAACCAGATCAACAAAGTTTTTTCACCCAAGGACTGGTTGACTGGAGCAGCTTACCTGAAGAGTTAGGAGATGAAAATTTTGCACTCTATGCTCAAAATAATGTTTCTGGTAATGATATTTGTTTTGTAGCATTGGAGACAATACCAGAAGGGCTGAAAACTGAAGAAGGACAATCAAATGCTGAAAGAGTGGACAAAATTGCTGAAGCAGTGGTTACAGCTGTTGCTGGTGAAGTACTGTTGGGAGAAGAAGATAAGAAACATGGTGAAAAGGAAGAGAAGGTGGCTGATGAAAAAGAGCATGTTTGTGATTGTGCCATGATGGCTGCAGCTAAGGTATCACCTCAGGTTCTTAAAAATCCGTGTTCAGACAAATGCATCATAGCATTTGCAAACATTAAAGAGGTGAATGAAAACCTTAGGGATAGAGTGTTAAATGATGAAGTTCAATTTGAAAAATCTTTAAAAGAACTAAAAATCAAATTGGCTGAAAAAGATAATGAAATCTGCAGTCTCAGACAAGAGCATAGCATAACCAAGGACCAACTCCAGACTATGATAGAAAAATATCAAGCCTACAAAAAGGAGTTGGAATCCACCCAAATCACTTGTGAAAAATGGGTGGAATCCTGCAAAGGTTATGAAGTTATGCTTGAAAAACAAATCAAAAGCAATGTAAAATTTGGTGTAGGATTTAGAAAACATGAGGAAATTGAAACACTGCTGCAAATGAATCTGTTCAAACCACTGTTGAAATCATACCCACAAACAAGGATGGCTAAGAGGTTAAAATAACTGATAAACTTGGTAACAAGATCACTTTGGAAAGATCTGTTGGGTCCTCAACTTTTGAGGAGATTGAGAAATACCAATTTAAACCCACATGGTCTGATGAGTGTGACATCCTTAAAAACTTTAAACCCATGGACTTCACAACTATAGATGATGTCAAAGCTCCTAAGGCCAAGGTGATTCCTCTTAAGGACATCCCAACAGTAGTTCAAAACTCTGTTGCTAAGGAGTCTGAAAAGAAGAAGAAAAGAGAAAAGATTAAAAACCTGTTTTGTGACTTTTGTGAAAAGAAAAATCACCTGACCAAAGATTGTTTTCACTTAAAAGCTTATGATCTTAACAAAACAAGTACCATTGTGCCTTCACAGAGCTGCACCATCTGTGGTAAAACAAACCATTCTACTTAGTAGTGTGTGTACCTGAAATCCTTTGAGATAAAAAAAGGAAGAGTACATGTCAAAAACACCAATGAGTTCATCAAAACCATATGTCAAGAACCAACCACTATTTGTGCCAGTTCAAACAGCTGTTACAAAATAGCTGAACCAAACCTCTGCTAAAAGAGAAGTTCAGGTGACTGATGCACCCCCTGCTAACCAATACCGAAGAGGTAAAGGTCAACCACCATACCAAAGGGTCCCACATGTTTATGAGGTTTACAAAAAGCCTTCTAAACCAAGAGTGAACAGGCATCCCTTTGGGTACCAGCAGATGTTAGGGCAAGACCCCCAATAGTGGTTAGAGAAAAACAGTTCCAAAACTGTCCAAACCCCTGAGCTAACCACTGTCCATCCACCTGAACTTAACACAGACACTGTTGAGACCCCATCCAAAGCCTTATTGGATTTGGAGACCCTCATGAACTAACCTTTTACTTGATCTGCAGGGAGCTTCTGCATGCTTAGATAGTCTTTGGTATGTAGATAGTGGAGGCTCCAGGCACATGACAGGATGTAGAGCCCTACTCAAAGAATTCAAAACTCATGGAGGGGGTAATATATCTTTTGGTAATAATAGTAAAGGGAAGGTGATGGGGTCTGGTACAGTTCAGTCTGGTAATGTTAAGTTTGAAAATGTCAATCTAATAGACAATCTAAAATTCAACCTCCTTAGTGTCTCACAAATTAGTGATAAGGGCTATGGCTCATTCTTTACTAAGGATTGTTGTAGGATTGTTGGACCAGAAATGGTTAAAAAGATTGAAGAAATAATAAAAAAATGGAAAAACCCAACTTGTTGCTCAAAGGAGTGGCAATGTTTATGTAGTTGATTTGTCAAAAGAGAGCCCCAGGACTGATGCCTGTCTGTTCTCAGCTGCCTCTAATAAAGAGACAAAACTTTGGCACAGGAGATTGGGGCACACAAATCTCAAGACAATCACTGCTTTGTCAAAACAGGGGGTTAGTAAGAGGTCTTCCTCAAAAACTGTTCACCTGTCCTGAGCATTGTGTTTCCTGCTTAAAAGGAAAACAACATAAAAAGTCATTTATGTCCATTGAAGATTCCAAAACAACCAAGAGCCTGCAAATGCTGCACATGGATCTGTTTGGCCCAGTAAAAGTCATGAGTCTTAAAAAGAAAAGATATTGTTTGGTGATTGTAGATGACTTTTCTAGGTTTACATGGACTTATTTCTTACATTCCAAATATGAGACTGCATGCATTCTGCAAGACTTTGTTAAACAGGTTGAAAAGCAGTTTGATTTGCCAGTAAAAATCTTCAGGAGTGACAATGGCACAGAGTTCATAAATAGGGAGTTGGATGAGTTTTGTGTGTCAAAAGGAATTGTAAGGCAGTACAACATTCCAAGAACACCAGAGCAAAATGGGGTTGTTGAGAGAAAGAACAGGACATTGATTGAGGCTGCCAGAACCATGCTTTCTGATTCAGGTTTACCATTAACTTTTTGGGCAGAGGCAGTAAACACTGCTTGCTATGTCCAGAACAGAGTTTTAATCAACCCCAGGCATCAAAAGACTGCCTATGAACTGCTGTATAAAATCAAACCACTGATCTCATACTTTAAAGTATTTGGCT
This sequence comes from Helianthus tuberosus, assembly GCA_030545235.1. Classification (NCBI taxonomy): domain Eukaryota; kingdom Viridiplantae; phylum Streptophyta; class Magnoliopsida; order Asterales; family Asteraceae; genus Helianthus; species Helianthus tuberosus. The sequence goes on from JARYGA010051236.1 coordinate 4,019, forward strand.
ACCCATGCTTTATTTTGAACTTAAAAGACTCAATTTCAAAATTTGCAGCCAAAGTAGACAGTGGATATCATTTGGGATACTCAACCACTGCTAAGGCCTACAAAGTGTTTAACACAAGGACCAAAACAGTGGAAGAGACTTTGAATGTGAAGTTCAATGAACTTTCTTCAATGAAAATCCCTGCAAACCCTGCAGAATTGTTTGATCTTGATAAATTTACTTTTGAAAATGTTGCTGTCAAGACTAACAGTGTAGGTCCATCTCAAAATCCTCCATCAGACAATGGGTATGAAGTGATTCTTCCACTACAAACCTTCAAATCCATTGCCAGAGCAGCAGATGTTCAAAACAGATGTCAAAGCTCAACCACTGCTACCTCAATAGTTGTTGACCAAAGTAGCCCTTTAACCCTTGACTCCACATCATTAAACACTATTGATAAAAGTCCTCAAACAGTGGATAAAAGTCAACATGTTTCCACACCATTACCACCTATTCCTCCACCTCCATTTCAAGACACTGTTGGATCATCAAAGTCACCAACAGTTGTTAGCTCAGATGATTCACATCTGCAACCCTTACCATTAAATGCCATTGTTCCATACAAAGGAGATCTAATCTTCTTGAAGTCTCATCCACCTAACCAAATCATTGGCAACATCAATGAAGGGGTGCTCACAAGAAGTCAATCCCAAAACATCTGTCTTTTTGCTGGTTTTCTATCTCTTCATCAGCCAGTCAAGTACCAAGAGGCACTGAAAGACAACAGCTGGGTAGAGGCCATGCAAGAGGAGCTCCAACAGTTTAAAAGACAACAAATATGGGAGCTTGTACCACTACCAGAGGGTGTGAGTCCTATTGGCACAAAGTGGGTCTTCAAAAATAAAACTGATGAATGGGGAATTGTTGTCAAGAATAAAGCATGGCTAGTGGTTCAAGGTTTCAGACAGGAAGAGGGCATTGACAATGATGAAACTTTTGCCCCTGTAACAAGTTTGGAAGCTATCAGACTGTTCCTGGCCTTTGCTGTCAACCACAACATAAAGGTGTATCAAATGGATATCAAATGTGCCTTCCTCTATGGTAAAATTCAAGAAGAGGTATATGTTTGTCAACCTCCAGGTTTTGAGGATCCATTTTATCCAAATGATGTCTCCAAGCTAAATAACGCTTTGTATGGCCTGAAATAATCACCTAGAGCCTGGTATGAAACTCTTTCCACCTTTCTTCTTTCCATTGGGTTCACAAGATCTAAAATTGATAAAACATTGTTTTTAAAATGGAGAGGGAAAGATTTGATGATTGTCCAAATTTATGTGGATGACATCATTTTTGGAAGCACATGTTCTCAAATGTGTGAATAGTTCAGATAACTCATGACAGCTGAGTTTGAGATGAGTGCAATGGGTGAACTCTAGTCATTGCTTTCTTGGTCTCCAAGTAAGGCAACTGCAAAATGGAACTTTCATCCATCAAGGCAAATATGCCAAAGAACTTTTAAAGAAATTTGAGATGGATGATTGTAAACCATGTAGTACACCCATAGCAACCACAAAAATAGTTATGTCTGATGAAAAGGATGATTTGGTTGATCAAACTCTTTATAGAAGCATGATTGGGTCTTTATTCTACCTGACTGCATCTAGGCCAGACATCATGTTTGCAACATGTGTTTGTGCAAGATCCCAATCAGCCCCTAGAAAGTCAAACCTTATTGCTGTAAAAAGGATATTCAGATACCTAAAAGGTGCTCCCACACTTGGTATCTGGTATCCAGCTGATGGAAATATCAAGCTTTCAGGTTTCTCAGATAGTGACTTTGCTGGATGTAACACAACAAGGAAGTCCACTTCAGGAGGGTGCCAATTCCTAGGCAATTGCTTAGTGTCTTGGCAAAGTAAAAAGCAAGCAGCTGTTTCCACATCCACTGCTGAGGCAGAATATATAGCTGCTGCAAGCTGTACAGCCCAACTGTTATGGCTTCAAAATCAATTGCTGGATTTTGGTATCACTGCCTTAAAGACACCTCTATTGTTGGACAATCAGGCAGCAGAAAATATCATCAAAAATCTAGTTTCCCATTCAACCACCAAGCACATTGATATCAAACATCATTTTGTGAAGGATTGCTATGAAAAAGGTTTGATTTCTCTGCATCATGTTCCAACTAAAGATCAGCTGGCAGATGTGCTAACAAAAGCATTAGGCACATGCACATTTGAAAGCTTGATATCTAGAATTGGAATGCTGAACATGGAATAACAAGCAAAATCTTGTTTTTCTATGCATAAAAGCATTAAAATGTTTTCAGAAAATCAAAAATTCATCCTTAAAAATAGCTAAAAATGAAAATTTTCATTAATCCTTAAAAGTCTGCCATAACCACTGTTTTTGGTTCAAACATCTGTTCTGTTACATGCTGTCCACTACTGAAAGTCAACCCCTGTTCTCTCATTTCCTTGTTAACAATTGTTGTTCAAAATCAGTGTTTTAACCCACTGATACTTGTTCCATCAGTGGTTTCCTAAACAACTGTCTTCCATTACTCATCAAAGGTTGGCACGTGGACAGTACGTATCCGTCAGATCTTTGTAACCGCTGCCACGTCAGCATTCACTTTTTCCCTCTATAAAACCCTGATCGAAACCCCAAACAGGGTTTTCACTGTCGAATCGAATTCAAAATTCCTTTCTCAAAGCAGTTATCATCCATTTCTCTCAAATCACTCACCGTCTTCTTCCTCTCGCAATCATACTCAAATCGCCATGGCTCTTCTATTTAAAACCTCTCATAATTACTTGGGTCTTCTTGAAAAACCAAGTCATACCACAACCTTCGACTTTGTCATTGACGCTCTTTCATCTTCAAAGTACAAAACTTTGTTGACTTATGATACTACGATTTACCTGGAAACCCAGAGAGACTTTTGGAAAAATGCTAAACTTGAATCTAAGGATAAAAAGCCCTTAGCAATTAATTCTTCAAGAAAGGGAGTTCTAGTTACAATAACACCTCAAACCATTTCAGAGGTCTTTGAACTCGATGATCTTACAGGTAAAACCTCTTTCCCAAAATCAGAGTATGTAACACCCCTAAAACGGGTTTGGTAATCAAACCCCGTTAATACTAAAAGACGGGTAAAGTACCGTTAGTGGTAAGAGTAACCCGATAAATATTAGGATTTAAACAAATAATCCTAATATTAAATACAACGTGAATAAACGCTTTTAAGGAAATAAAGTTTATAAGAAGTCTGAATTAACAGGACTTAAAATAAACCGAGTCATAATTTTCCCGAACCCACTAAGTTAACTAGGAATATTTAACCTAGTTAATAAGTGGGAATAGTGTTAGAAATAGTTAGATTGTGTCCTACTTAATAACTAACTAAACTTGAGGGACCAAAAGGGGAAATACCAAAATATTGGGTTTGTTAATAAAAGAAAACACAACACACACACCAAGTGTGTGTGTGTGTGTGTCTGTCGACTTCGGCTGGAGAAAACAAGGGGAAACCCTTGTTCATCAAAGATCACCAAATTGAAGGAGTATTTGGGTCTCAAATTCGTGCATGAACGCGTAGAAATGATCACCAAGTCATGGGGATCACAAGGTATGTCACAAAACCTAGATTGGTTGAAGTTGAAATTTGAGACAAGTAGGTTACTTGCAAATAAATTGATGGATTATGATCCAAGGATGAAATTAGGAATGATTTTATGTCTATGAGTAAACCCTAGTAATTTACTTGTTGAATTGAGGTTCATAATTGTGAATTTCATGATTATCCATTTATGTGTTAAATGGGTTTTGTAGAAATAAGTTGAATCCAAGAATTATGACTATTAAAATGGTGTTAACTGATTTCCATGAGATAAATCTGAGAATACTATGCATGCTAGACATAATGGAATTGAAATTATGTTTGTGTTTAGTAGAAATAACTTGTCACACCCCCAAAATCCACCATGCGGAGTACCACCGCTTGGAGGCGTGACGTGACCAGGATCGAGCCACCAATCATATGGAACAACACAATTAAGTAAATAAGACCAACCACAATACGATTGGTGACCAAAGCTAGTTAACCATGTTTAGTTTAAACAGCGGAAGCATAAAAATAAATCCAAAAGCATAAGTCCATAGTTTATAAGTTAAAGTTCAAAACGCAAGTTTAATAAGTTCATAAGGATTTAAATGGTAAGCACGGAACATAACAGTCCGCACACCACAACGAATCCTTCCTCGTGCAAGCTCCAAATGTTTAGCGACCTGTAAGGCATGTAACAACGAGTCAACAACAAAGTTGAGTGAGTTCACGTTTGGTTGTTTGGTTTTAAGTTGTTTCTGAAAAAACGTGGTTTGACTTTCGTTGGCTTATTTACCATGGGAGTTACCCCGAAGTTGAAAGTATGTTTAACCATATCCTTTATCTTTACCCAAACCGTATCCATAATTAGTGGGGGCTTTCCCCGTGTGAACTACTAGACGGTATGATATCGACTACTACGAACAATAGTTGTGCCCTACATCAGTGTCTATCATCACTGACAGTTTGCCATAGTCCATTAGTAAACGCCCGTCCGAACGGCACGGTGTGAGGTTTGTTAAACCTAATAGCGCTATTAACTAATGACCCGCTCGCCATTGGCCTCGGCGATTAAGTCGATATGAAGAGGGACTTATTGATAGAGTTTTTGTCTAGCTAGTTTTAAGATTGTTGTCCTGCACCAGGAGGACGAATGTACGTATTCTGCACCAGGAGAATTCGTAGGTTTAATAATGGCATCCACTCTATGGAGGATGGCCGTACATATCCTACCCAAGGAGGATATGTAGATTTAGTTTTAATTCTTTACCCCATTCCCAAACCACCGGGAATCCCATGCCTTAGAAAGTGTGTGAACTCACCTCGGTTTGCTCGGTTAGATTCTCAATATAGCTAACGGTCAAGGTCGATCAGTCACGTCCTAATATGATTACCAGTTAGTCATTTAGTGACTTTCAAATAGAGCACAAAGTTCCTACACGTATCTATCACACAACATGCATCAATTTAACGGTTTATGCCCATCTAAGTTTCCCATCCATTCCCCCCTCAAAATCAAGCATACGATAATGCACATAACATATATAACATGCTAGATCATTCACAGATAGCATACTCGACATTTAGACACGCGAGTCACAACTTATGTCATTTCAGCATTTATATTCAAAACCGGCTGTTTTCGGACATTTTAATAAAATAGTTAAGTTATTCCAAAAATTCCCAAATTTTTACAGGATGTCTTAAACATTCCATATTTTATTGTGTAAAAATATTGGGGTCCGGTTCATTACCAATATTTTATAAAAAGTCATATTCCGGACTGAACTCAGATTTATGTATTTCTGACCACAGTCCACGGAACAATTTATTAAAAATTCATCGAGTGTCCGATTTATGAAATTCCAGGGGGGTAATTATAAATGCATCGGTTGTCATCTACTGTACAAATTTCATGGTCCGATTCATCACAAAACTCAGGTTATGACTGAAAGTATGACACCCATTTATTGCTGTCAAAATTCAGCTTAAGCTGTTGTTACAAATCGACACATTAAAAATAGTAAACGAAGTCCAAAAATTACGATTCCGGTACCATTAGAACCGTATTTCATAATAACATATTTTAGATTCAAAATATCGGTTTTTCGTTAAGTTTATGGCCTGTTTACAGCCAACTGAAGTTGGCTGTAAAGTATGGACAGATTTCTGTTTTTAGTCTCTAGCTTACTAGTTTGTGTTCGGTTGATCCCGTTAATCATGTTTAGTGATCGTAACAACATCAGACATCAATATTAATCAGAAAAACATCAGGTAATCAACCAATAATCATAATCACACAAGATCTACATGGTTTACACTAACATTCATCCATTAACCACCTTGTTCATCACTTTAGTAGACTTTTAGACTTTGATCTTATATGTTCATAATTTTTAACCGACAAAACTCTTATTAACCACTCTAGGAAAGATCAAGAAGGCGTTTAGAGTCACTTACTACTAGCTCGAGGCTAGGGAAGAAAATAGACGAAAAACGGGTGGTTAATAGCGTTGAGGTGAGGTCCTTGACGATCCGTAAGCACCAAGCTTCCTTATGTGATCCCTTGCTTCAATGTTTGTATGAAAAATGGCTAGATAAAAATTGCAAAGTGGTGGTGGTGGTGCCTATGTCTTCGGCCGTAAGTAAACAAAGGGGAAAAGAGGATACCCACTAGTTAAAATGTCTTCTAGATTTTTAGCAAGGTCAATATAATATTCAAACAAATGAGGGTGTATGTCACCCATGAGGGAACCGATTGGTTCATGGGAGTGGGGTAATTAGTTGATTTTCAACCAAAAGATTAAGTGCTAGATAAGCTTAGTTAGGAAAATAAATAAATTATTGGTGTGTTGTAACTTATAACGGGTGTTAGGGTACTCGGGGACCCTAACTGGCTAAGAAAAGAAAAACAATGTCACTGACAATATTTTTATGTTCCGGGTAAAGTCCGGTTGTTCGGTTCGATACTGGTCCGTTAAAGTGCTAAATTAATTCGTAAGGCGTCCTATTTATATATTTTGTAACGTTTTTACTTACTAACACTTAGGAAAATATAACGGACTATTTAGTGACCTTTCTGTACACTATTAGTATATTAACAAATACGTGTAAGCATAACACAGATATCAGTTAAGTAATTCCACCCAGTCATCAAGCACATTAATTATTATTAATAAACTGTACGGTTACATGTAAATTTGAGGGTTGTCACATTCTCCCCCTGTTAAGAGAATTTTGTCCCGAAATTTAGTGCGTGGTTACTGAGGAAGCTAGTTAAGTTGCGTTGTTTTCCTGATTTTCCTGGGGTGTCACATCATCCCCCCGTTGATTTGGAATTTCGTCCCGAAATTCTGCAGTAGCTTCAGCCTCAGTAGTGGTTGCGTTTTTCTTAAACAGTTGGGGATATTTGAGTTTCATTTGGTCTTCTCATTCCCAGGTATACTCTGGGCCACGACGAGCATTCCAACGAACTCGGACCAGAGGTATCCTGGTATGCTTGAGGATCTTAACATCTCGATCCATAATCTCTACTGGTTCCTCGACGAATCGCAACTGGTCGTCGATTGTGAGTTCCTTAAGAGGAACTATGAGGGTCTCATCTGACAGCCACTTCTTCAGATTTGACACGTGGAATACGTTGTGAACTCCGCTGAGTTCTTTAGGTAGATCCAACCTGTAGGCGACTTTGCCAATTTTCTCAATGATATCGAACGGTCCAACGTATCGCGGGTTGAGTTTGCCTCGTTTGCCAAAGCGGACTACACCTTTCCAAGGTGAGACTTTGAGTAGCACTCGATCCCCAACCTGGAGCTCGAGTGGTTTTCTTCCCTTATCAGCATAACTTTTCTGACGGTCACGAGCTGCCGCCATCCGCTGTCGTATCTGGGCAATTCTCTCGGTGGTATCTACCACAAGTTCTGGGCCAGTGATTTGGCTGTCACCAACTTCTGCCCAACAGAGAGGTGATCAGCATTTGCGTCCGTACAATCCCTCGAATGGAGCGGCTTGGATGCTGGTGTGGTAGCTGTTGTTATATGAGAACTCCACTAGCGGGAGGTGCTTTTCCCAGCCATTACCAAAATCTATTACACATGCCCTAAGCATGTCTTCGAGGGTTTGGATGGTGCGTTCAGATTGCCCATCCGTCTGTGGGTGATAAGCGGTGCTCATATCTAAACGTGAGCCAAAAGACTTGTGCATTGCTTGCCACAGTTCAGAAGTAAAACGCGCGTCACGATCAGATATAATAGAGGTTGGCACTCCGTGCCTTGACACTACTTCCTTTAGATAAATGTCTGCAAGAGTAGAAAACTTATCCGTTTCTTTGATGGCCAGAAAATGTGCAGACTTGGTCAGTCGATCTACGATCACCCAAATGGTATCGTTTCCGCGTTGAGATCTGGGCAGGCTGGTAACGAAATCCATGGAAATTTGCTCCCATTTCCATTTCGGGATCTCCGGTTGTTGAAGTAGGCCTGATGGTTTCTGATATTCAGTCTTGACTCTCGCACAAGTCAAGCACTTCCTGACGTAGGTTGCTATGTGGGCTTTCATGCCAGGCCACCAATATGTAGTCTTAAGATCGTGGTACATTTTATCCGAACTAGGATGTACCGAATAACGAGACTTATGTGCTTCATCCATCACAAGCTCGCGTAAGTTGCCATAAAGTGGAACCCAGATGCGCCCTGTTACATAGTAGGCACCGTCTTCCTTTTGTTCAAGCCGCTGCCTCGATCCTCATAGGGATTCAGCCCTGATATTCTCTGCTTTCAATGCTTCAACCTGAGCATCGCGAATCTGAGCGAAAAGGTTAGATTGGATGGTAAGCTGTAAAGCACGTACACGCCTAGGTATAGTATCCTTTCGACTGAGGGCGTCGGCCACAACATTGGCCTTGCCCGGATGATACTTGATAGCGCATTCATAATCGTTCAAAAGTTCGACCCATCGGCATTGTCGCATGTTTAACTCCTTTTGCTTGAAGATATGCTCGAGACTCCTGTGATCGGTGTAAATGGTGCACTTGGTACCGTACAGGTAGTGTCTCCATATCTTTAACGCAAAAACAACTGATCCCAGCTCCAGATCGTGAGTAGTGTAATTCCTTTCGTGAACTTTGAGTTGGCGTGATGCGTAGCCAATGATCTTGTCATGTTGCATCAATACGCAACCAAGTCCTTGGATGGAAGCGTCGCAGTAAACCACAAAATCATCTGTGCCTTCAGGCAATGAGAGGATAGGCGCGCTACAAAGTCTATCCTTCAAGTGCTGAAATGCGGACTCCTGTGCATCACCCCAACGATAGATGACACCCTTCTGAGTCAGTGAAGTGAGAGGTTGCGCAATCTTGGAGAAATCTTTTATAAACCTTCTGTAATATCCTGCCAAACCCAAGAATTGGCGGATCTCTGTTGGTGTGCGGGGTGCAGGCCAGTTCTTGATCGATTCAACCTTAGATGGATCCACATGAATTCCATCCTTGTTTACCACATGGCCTAGAAAGTGGACTTCGCGAAGCCAGAAGTCACATTTCGAAAACTTGGCATACAACTGCTCTTTTCGAAGAAGTTCCAGCATAAGTCGTAGGTGCTGCTCGTGTTCCTCCTGACTCTTAGAATAGATCAGGATATCGTCGATGAACACAATAACGAACTTATCCAGGTAAGGTTTGCATACTCGGTTCATGAGATCCATGAAGACCGCTGGTGCATTCGTCAACCCGAATGGCATAACCAAAAACTCGTAATGGCCGTAACGAGTTCTGAATGCTGTTTTGGAGACGTCCTCTTCTCGGACTCTCAGCTGATGGTATCCCGATCTCAAATCAATCTTAGAGTAATAGCTCGACCCTTGCAATTGGTCGAACAAGTCGTCAATACGTGGAAGAGGATAACGATTCTTCACAGTCACCTTGTTAAGTTCGAGATAGTCAATACACATTCTGAAAGTACCATCTTTCTTCTTTACGAACAAGACTGGAGCTCCCCAGGGCGAAGAGCTAGGACGTATAAAACCCTTTTCCAAGAGTTCTTGTAGTTGTGTGGACAGTTCTTTGAGTTCTGATGGAGCTAGACGATATGGTGCTCGAGCTACTGGCGCTGCTCCAGGAGCTAGCTCGATTTGAAATTCAACTTGGCGGTGAGGCGGAAGACCAGGTAATTCCTCAGGAAATACCTCAGGAAAGTCGCGCACAATAGGGATGTCTTCAATTCTCTTCTCTTCCGTGGATGTGTCAGTAACGAGTGCCAGAATGGCAGTGTGGCCCTTTCGCAAACATTTCTGGGCCTTAAGGAAAGAGATGATGCCTTCGACAGCACCACTCTTCTCGCCATGAATCATGAGGGGTTCTTCACCAGAACGAGGAATGCGGACGATTTTCTCCTTGCAAACAATCTCCGCTTGATGATGAGATAGCCAATCCATCCCAATAACGACGTCGAAACTACCCAGTGTGATAGGAACAAGATCGATAGAGAAAGTCTGACCAGCGAAGACGAGGTTACAACCTTTAACTATGTGTGTGGCTTCAAGACTTTTACCGTTAGCTAGTTCTACCGTGTGTTTGGTGTTCAGAAGTGTTGGAGTGCGCTTAAGCATTTGGCTAACTTTTAAGGACACATAACTAGTATCGGCACCCGAATCGAATAAAACAGTAACAAAGAAGTCATCCAGAAGAAACTTACCCATCACAACGTTGGGATCGTTCCTTGCTTCTCCCTGACCAATCACGAACACACGACCCCTTGCCCCATTGCCATTGTTATTTCCCCCATTGCCGCCTCCATTGTTGCCTCCATTGTTATTCCCATTTCCTTGGTTATTGTTCTGGTTTTGGTTCAGCTGGGGGCAGTTCCTCTTAAAGTGGCCTTCAGCGCCACACTGAAAGCATCCTTTATTTCCCTGCTGATGCTGCTGCTGGTGGTTCTGTGGGGCTTGTTGTTGTTGTTGGCGATTCTGATTTGCTGGTCGGGCGCTCCTGCAATCCTTTGCTTCATGACCAAACTTGTTAAACCTCAGGCAACGAACTTTGTTGCACTGCCCGCTGTGATGTTTGTTGCACCGGTTGCACTTGGGGTGGTTCCCTCGGTATCCACCCTGTCCTTGGTTACCAGAAGATTGCTGACCAGGACTCTGGTAGTCATCAGTCTTTCGCTGCTGAGACTGAACTGAAGTAGAACCCTTTCCGGAGTTCCCATCCCATTTTCGCTTGTTGTCGGTAGGTGCATCAGAAGTAGCTGTGGCACTGATACGTTTGGGTAGCCTGTTTTGCTCCACCGCCTGGTCGGTGAGACGATGAGCCAACTTGATAATTTGCTGAATGGTACCCAGGTTGGCAGAAGTTACGTGACTTTGAATCTCTGGTACAAGGCCCTTGAGATACAGCTCAATTCGTTTGATGGGAGGGTCCACCATAGTAGGGCACAGGATGGCCAGTTCATTCGACCTCTTAGTATACGCCTCAATCTCAGACCCCGTCATCTTCAGATTGAAAAATTCCACCTCTAGCTTGTGGATGTCATCCCGACTACAGTACTCCTCTTTGATCAGCTCTTTGAAACCATTCCAGGGTGTGGCATTAGCAACTGCCAGTCCTAGTAGTTGAACCTGTGCCTTCCACCAGGTTAACGCAGCTCCTTCAAGTGTTCCGGTAGCATATTTCACCCTACGGTCTTCGGGGCATTCGCACATCTCGAAAACTGACTCAAGTTTTTCAAACCAGTGAAGAAGGCCCACTGCTCCTTCGGTGCCACTGATAGTAGTAGGTCGGCAGTCCATGAACGTTTTGAATGTGCACACAGGAGGTTGAGCATGTTGACCTGTTACGCGAGAATAATAGACAATATTAAGCATGAGGGTTGGTTTGTGAAGGTAGGATCTAAACGTCCTAAGGTGGGTTGATATAGCAAGTTATACCTCCTGCTGGATTTGCTGCGAGTGCCTCCGCAACTCGTTCGTTGATCAAAGCCGTCAACTGGGCTTGAGTGAGGTTGATACGTCCTCCGCGTCCGCTCATGATCTTCATAACGAAGCAACGTAGGTGAGAAAAGTGTCGCGAAAGTGCGTAAGTGTGGGACGATAGTAGAGAGTAAGCACACAAGGTTCAAATAGCAAATTACCACATTATCTAATGCACAGTGAGAACTATCTAACCAACCATATAACATAAATCATACCACTTATGGTGTCGAGTCTTGCACGTGGAGCGAAGCGTCGTTGTGGATCGTTGAGCACTGTACTGGTTATAGTCTGGTTTTATCAAAACTTTTCCCTTTTTTTTAAAAACCAAGTTCACTATAACCAATGGCTCTGATACCAATCTGTCACACCCCCAAAATCCACCATGCGGAGTACCACCGCTTGGAGGCGTGACGTGACCAGGATCGACCCACCAATCATATTGAACAACACAATTAAGTAAATAAGACCAACCACAATACGATTGGTGACCAAAGCTAGTTAACCATGTTTAGTTTAAACAGCAGAAGCATAAAAATAAATCCAAAAGCATAAGTCCATAGTTTATAAGTTAAAGTTCAAAACGCAAGTTTAATAAGTTCATAAGGATTTAAATGGTAAGCACGGAACATAACAGTCCGCACACCACAACGACTCCTTCCTCGTGCAAGCTCCAAATGTTTAGCGACCTGTAAGGCATGTAACAACGAGTCAACAACAAAGTTGAGTGAGTTCACGTTTGGTTGTTTGGTTTTAAGTTGTTTCTGAAAAAACGTGGTTTGACTTTCGTTGGCTTATTTACCGTGGGAGTTACCCCGAAGTTGAAAGTATGTTTAACCATATCCTTTATCTTTACCCAAACCGTATCCATAATTAGTGGGGGCTTTCCCCGTGTGAACTACTAGACGGTATGATATCGACTACTACGAACAATAGTTGTGCCCTACATCAGTGTCTATCATCACTGACAGTTTGCCATAGTCCATTAGTACATGCCCGTCCGAACGGCACGGTGTGAGGTTTGTTAAACCTAATAGCGCTATTAACTAATGACCCGCTCGCCATTGGCCTCGGCGATTAAGTCGATATGAAGAGGGACTTATTGATAGAGTTTTTGTCTAGCTAGTTTTAAGGTTGTTGTCCTGCACCAGGAGGACGAACGTACGTATTCTGCACCAAGAGAATTCGTAGGTTTAATAATGGCATCCACTCTATGGAGGATGGCCGTACATATCCTACCCAAGGAGGATATGTAGATTTAGTTTTAATTCTTTACCCCATTCCCAAACCACCGGGAATCCCATGCCTTAGAAAGTGTGTGAACTCACCTCGGTTTGCTCGGTTAGATTCTCAATATAGCTAACGGTCAAGGTCGGTCAGTCACGTCCTAATATGATTACCAGTTAGTCATTTAGTGACTTTCAAATAGAGCACAAAGTTCCTACACGTATCTATCACACAACATGCATCAATTTAACGGTTTATGCCCATCTAAGTTTCCCATCCATTCCCCCCTCAAAATCAAGCATACGATAATGCACATAACATGTATAACATGCTAGATCATTCACAGATAGCATACTCGACATTTAGACACGCGAGTCACAACTTATGTCATTTCAGCATTTATATTCAAAACCGGCTGTTTTCGGATATTTTAATAAAATAGTTAAATTATTCCAAAAATTCCCAAATTTTTACAGGATGTCTAAAACGTTCCGTATTTTATTGTGTAAAAATATTGGGGTCTGGTTCATTACCAATATTTTATAAAAAATCATATTCCCGACTGAACTCAGATTTATGTATTTCTGACCACAGTCCACGGAACAATTTATTAAAAATTCATCGAGTGTCCGATTTATGAAATTCTAGTGGGGTAATTACAAATGCATCGGTTGTCATCTACTGTACAAATTTCATGGTCCGATTCATCACAAAACTCAGGTTATGACTGAAAGTATGACACCCATTTATTGCTGTCAAAATTCAGCTTAAGCTGTTGTTACAAATCGACACATTAAAAATAGTAAACGAAGTCCAAAAATTACGATTCCGGTGCCATTAGAACCGTATTTCATAATAACATATTTTAGATTCAAAATATCGGTTTTTCGTTGAGTTTATGGCCTGTTTACAGCCAACTGAAGTTGGCTGTAAAGTATGGACAGATTTCTGTTTTTAGTCTCTAGCTTACTAGTTTGTGTTCGGTTGATCCCGTTAATCATGTTTAGTGATCGTAACAACATCAGACATCAATATTAATCAGCAAAACATCAGGTAATCAACCAATAATCATAATCACACAAGATCTACATGGTTTACACTAACATTCATCCATTAACCACCTTGTTCATCACTTTAGTAGACTTTTAGACTTTGATCTTATATGTTCATAATTTTTAACCGACAAAACTCTTATTAACCACTCTAGGCAAGATCAAGAAGGCGTTTAGAGTCACTTACTACTAGCTCGAGGCTAGGGAAGAAAATAGACGAAAAACGGGTGGTTAATAGCGTTGAGGTGAGGTCCTTGACGATCCGTAAGCACCAAGTTTCCTTATGTGATCCCTTGCTTCAATGTTTGTATGAAAAATGGCTAGATAAAAATTGCAAAGTGGTGGTGGTGGTGCCTATGTCTTCGGCCGTAAGTAAACAAAGGGGAAAAGAGGATGAAATTTTGAGTTGAGGTTTGTGAATGAATGCCCTTGTCCCTTGTGTTATCTTATAACTCCTAATCTCCATTACCCACTAGTTAAAATGTCTTCTAGATTTTTAGCAAGGTCAATATAATATTCAAACAAATGAGGGTGTATGTCACCCATGAGGGAACCGATTGGTTCATGGGAGTGGGGTAATTAGTTGATTTTCAACCAAAAGATTAAGTGCTAGATAAGCTTAGTTAGGAAAATAAATAAATTATTGGTGTGTTGTAACTTATAACGGGTGTTAGGGTACTCGGGGACCCTAACTGGCTCAGAAAAGAAAAACAATGTCATTGACAATATTTTTATGTTCCGGGTAAAGTCCGGTTGTTCGGTTCGATACTAGTCCGTTAAAGTGCTAAATTAATTCGTAAGGCGTCCTATTTATATATTTTGTAACGTTTTTACTTACTAACACTTAGGAAAATATAACGGACTATTTAGTGACCTTTCTGTACACTATTAGTATATTAACAAATACGTGTAAGCATAACACAGATATCAGTTAAGTAATTCCACCCAGTCGTCAAGCACATTAATTATTATTAATAAACTGTACGGTTACATGTAAATTTGAGGGTTGTCACATTCTCCCCCTGTTAAGCGAATTTCGTCCTGAAATTTAGCGCGTGGTTACTGAGGAAGCTAGTTAAGTTGCGTTGTTTTCCTGATTTTCCTGGGGTGTCACATTATCCGAGCTTTTCACCTTGGGGCGCTCCTGTCCTATTTGTGAAAAAGAAAGATGGATCTTTCAGGATGTGTATCGATTATCGTGAGCTCAACAAGCTCACCATCAAGAATCGATATCCCCTACCCCACATTGATGATCTCTTTAATCAGTTACAAGGTGTTACTTGCTTTTCAAAGATTGGTCTACGTTCTGGGTATCATCAACTTTGTGTACTTGAAGAAGATATTCCCAAGATAGCTTTTCGCACAAGATATGGTCATTATGAGTTTACTGTTATGCCTTTCGGTTTAACTAATGCTCCTGCTGTTTTCATGTACTTGATGAATAGCGTTTGTAAGCCTTATTTGGACAAGTTCATCATTGTTTTCATTGATGACATTTTGATCTATTCTAAGACACGAGCTGATTATGAACAACATCTCCATTTTACAATGGATCTCCTAAAGAAAGAACAGCTTTTTGCAAAGTTCTCCAAATGCGAATTTTAGCTTAAGGAAGTTCAATTTTTGGGACACATTGTTAACAAACAAGGTATACATGTAGATCCTGCCAAAATCAGTGCGATTAAGGATTGGGATACGCCTACTACTCCTACCAAGGTTCGTTCATTTCTTGGTCTCGCTGGTTATTACCACCGTTTTATTGAAAAATTCTCCAAGATCGCGGTTCCTCTCACTACTTTAACTCAGAAGAACAAATCTTTTGAGTGGGGATCCAAACAGGAAGAAGCTTTTCAGACCTTGAAACAGAAACTATGTAATGCACCTATCTTATCTTTACCTGAGGGCAACGGCGACTTTGTCGTATATTGTGATGCATCCAACTTAGGCCTTGGCTGTGTTCTCATGCAAAGAAACAAAGTCATAGCCTACGCATCAAGACAGCTAAAGTTACACGAGAAAAACTACACGACTCATGATCTTGAATTGGGTGTAGTAGTTTTTGCTCTCAAAATCTGGAGACACTACCTGTACGGTACAAAGTGTGTACGGTACAAAGTGTGTAGTGTTCACTGACCACAAAAGTCTCCAGCATATTTTCAATCAGAAAGAACTCAACATGAGGCAACGACGTTGGGTTGAACTTCTAAACGACTATGATTGCGAAATTCGCTACCATCTTGGTAAGGCGAATGTCGTGCGTGACACATTGAGTCGTAAGGAACATGTCAAGCTTCACCGTGTTTGGGTTTGATCTGATATTCAAACCCCCATTTCTCAGGCTCAACGTACGTGTGTATCACATGACTTAATGGGTAAGGAATTACCATATCACATTAAGCCTGATCTTGAACTGAAAGACAATGGGTTGTACTATTTCATGGACCGTCTGTGGGTCCCAAGTCAAGACAATCTCCGCACCTTGCTAATGGATGAAGCACACAAGTCTCGTTATTCTATTCATCCTAGTGCACACAATATGTATAAGGATCTTCGAACCCAGTACTGGTGGCCGGGTATGAAGAAAGACATTACCTTATATGTTTCCAAATGCCTTACTTGTCTCAAGGTTAAGGCATAACATCAACATCCTTCTAGATTATTGGAGCAACCAGAGATACTGGTTTGGAAATGGGAAAACATTGCCATGGATCTCATTACCAAGCTGCCACGCACTAAAAGAGGTCATGATGCCATTTGGGTAGTTGTTAATCGTCTTACAAAGTCAACACATTTCTTGCCGGTCCGTAAGGATCTATTGCTGACAAACTTGCTAAAATATATGTGGATGAGATTGTATCCCGACATGGTGTTCCTTTGAACATTATATCTGACAGAGATGCTCGATTCTCGTCTCACTTTTGGAGAACCATGCAATCTGCCATGGGAACCCAACTTAATTTGAGCACAGCTTATCATCCACAAACGGATGGTCAGTCTGAAAGAACAATCCAGACACTGGAGGATATGCTTAGAGCTTGTGTGATCGATTTTGGTGGTAGTTGGGATTCGCATCTACCGTTGATCGAATTCTCCTACAACAATAGTTATCACTCTAGCATCAACATGGCTCCTTTCGAGGCTTTATACGGTCAAAAATATCATTCACCGGTCTGCTGGAATGAGATAGGTGAAGCTCAGCTTACTGGACCTGAACTCATTCTAGAGACTACAGATAAGGTTAAGAAGATTCGCGATAACCTACAGACATCTAGAAGCCGTCAAAAGAGTTACGCGGATCGACGACGCAAGCCCTTAGAATTTCAAGTCGGTGATCACGTCCTACTCAAGGTATCCCCTTGGAAAGGTGTGATTAGATTTGGAAAGAAAGGAAAACTTGCACCACGATATGTTGGACCGTTCAAGATCATTGAAAGAATCGGAAAAGTAGCCTACAGACTAGAGCTACCTCCTGAACTTGGAAATGTTCATCCAACATTCCACGTGTCCAATCTCAAAAAATGTTTAGCTGGTGAGAACCTCCACATACCACTTGATGAAATTCGTGTTGATGACACGATGCACTTCGTTGAGAAACCTCTGGAAATCATGGACCGTGAAGTCAAAAAGCTCAAACGCAAGTGCATACCAATTGTTAAAGTTCGATGGGAATCTAAACGTGGCCCATAATTTACTTGGGAATGTGAAGATCAGATGAAAGCGAAATATCCACATCTATTCTCACAAGTTTCCTCTAAATAAATTTCGGGACGAAATTTCCTAAAGTAGGGAGACAGTGACATCTGTGCTTGTGTAAACATTGTACAAACTTTGAACAATTCAAATATCAATAAAACAATGTGTTTTGATCCCAATATTTGTTTATTTATGTTTAACATTTTGCACGTTTTGATTTTTGTTCGATTTTAAACTCTATATCGCTTTCTGGAAAGTTATACGCAAACTGATGCGTAAACGCAATTAGTTTAATGTGACAAACACTCCGGAACAGCAACATAAGGTTAACATACCTTAAATAACCTTTACATAACTAATAAATAAGTTTTAAAAGGTTTGGTGTGGCAAAATCAAGTTTATTCGCTCACAGGGACTATTTGCGTCAAACTGCAAAAGTCTGTCGTTTCGTATGGCAACGTACATTCTGGAACATGATCATAAGCTAAACATACCACAAATAACCTTAACATGTCTTAGAAATAAGCTTTGAGGGGTTCGGTATGCGAAAATGCGCTTATTTGATCACAGGGACTAAAAGCGTCAAAAACTGCGTAAGTTTGCATTTACGCGCATATCTTACGTTCTGAACACATCCGGACATCCAAAAAATTTGTAGTCACTAGAATATTTTATTTTAGTGATAGGAATGCAAAAATACCATTCGTTGCTTAATTTGGATCGTTTTCGCGTCCGTTCGAGTTTCGTCGTAATTAACCGAATAATGCGATCGTACGACCAAACGAACCGACATCCATGATATTTCCAAGTATATTTTGAGTCCTCTATGCTTTAACATCATTGTAGATCCTTGAAAATGGCTTAACGGAGGTTAAATACATCAAAAATGCAAGTTAGTGTGTGCAGGGACTGTTTCTGCCATTTTTGAAAATTCTGAACCTTCAGCTAGGCCGTAGCGTCGCGCCACAGCAAAGGGGTGTTGCTGTCACGGCACGCGACACCCTTATATCGACAAAAACTCCATTTTTGAGCTGCATATTGATTCTTGAGGGCCTTTTATGCAATTTTCATTGTGTAGGCACCAAGTTAACACCTTTGCAAGGCTTTGAACCATAACCAACCACTTGTAGGGTCAAGATCTTTTCTTGGGCATTGATGCGTGTGTAGCATTATATAATTTTTATGTATATTTTAAGCACTTTTTAACACTTTAGTCAAGTTTTAAATTTATAAAACACGATATTTTACTAACACTAAACACACATATGGGCAAGTGCACCCATCGTGAGAGTAGTACAACGTTGGTAAGATACCGAGGTCGTCCAAGGACACAAGAGCTTTTAGTACCAGTTTATCCTCAACGTCTAATCAAATCAAAATTTTAGAAAAAGTTTTAAACATGAAAATAAAAACTAAAAATGCAGAAAAATAAAATAAAACAGATAGACAAGATGAATCACTTGGATCCGACTCACCTTTAGTGTAACCTTTGATGATTTCCGCACTTTTGCACTTTTTAAGTGATTATCTTAGTTATAGTAGTAGGCCGCTCTTTTGAAGGTGATGTTACCCTCAACCTAGTAGTTTGAGTCAGCAAGGATACTGTTAGGATCTGAGTTTGGATTGATTGTGTTTTATGTTTGAAATAAGATGAACAATGAACAAGTAATGTAGCGGAATATAAATGGAATTAAACTTTTCACACAATCAAACTGGAGAATTGCTTTCAACACAGATTTTCAACATAGAACTGAAAGATTGAATTTATTTCAACTACGATTACAATGCATGCATGTAACAAACTCCCCCTCAGCCTGAGCTCACAGTGATTGTTCGTATAGGAGAAAAGTGTGAAGAGCTAATAGAACAGTACAGGGTACTATTCTATTTATAGGCACGGACAAACCACTGTGGCATCTTTGCTGACGTCACCATGAAAGTGACATCTAACCTCCTAACAAACTCTAAACAACTGATCTATACAAACAATACTATGCTAACTACTGATTACAATACATTACATAAAACAAGCTAAACTACTGCTTTATCCTTCCACTGTTGTGACTCCAGCAGTACTTGATATATTCAGCAGTGCTTGACCCATAGCAGTAGATTGATCAACAGAGCTTTAGTCTTCATCAGTCTTTGACTTGATCAGCAGTTGTAGGTCAGCAGTTGTAAGGATCAGTGGATTGGAGGTCATTAGATGTTGAAACCACTTTCAAGGGGAGAGAATGAAAACATAACATCTACTTATTTTGGATCCACTGCTCTGGTCCAGTTTTGGCTTTAATTATCTGTTCCTCTGATAGGGTTCAATCCCAACAATCTCCCCCTGGAACAGATAATGCCAAAACCCTTCATTATTGTGGAACTTTATTGCCTCATCAACAGTTCCCTTATTTTCCCTTTGAGTTGTAACTCAAAGTATAAGGTATCTGTATCATCTTCATCCCTGCAAAGTGGAAGTTCAAGGAGATCCAGCAGATCTTCAACACTTAGGCCAAGTGCTTGTTCCCTTGATATTTTCTTCACTTCTCCACTAGACTTAATCACTATCAGTACATGGGTCTGTTTATCAGTTTTCCATTTTAGTACTTTTGAGTCTGGTGGGTTTCTTGGGAGATTTTTATTAGAAGAGGAGTTTGGAGATGCTGGCCTTATGATGACTGACTGAGCAGTGCTTTGAGCTTGAGCAAGTTCAGGAATATCAGCCATCATCTGTTTGTAAACCATTTTTATAACTTCATTACCAGTAGCTATTTCCTCTGCTGTTTCCGCATCCATATGTTTTTGCCTTCTTCTTTGATAAAGAATTGCACCAGGTGGAGAAGTGGCTCTCCTGATTTGCAGCTTTGGTGGTCTTGTTGAAACCTCTGCTTCAGGATAGTCAGGTTTTTGAGGAATTTTTGGATTTTTCTCTCTTAATTCCTCCAACTTTTTGTACGTTGCCCTGACTTTGTCTTCTTTCCACCTCATCACTTGGTTCTTTGACCCAAAGTTATCAGTGATCAATTCCTTTTTCATTCTCCTCAGCTCCAATGCCTTAGCAGGTACATTCTTCTTGTATTTTGCTCAATCAGGAGGAGTATGTTTAACCTTGTTTTTAATCATTTCTTGAATCCTGGCTGCTTCACTTTCAAGCTCAGGAATGGTCCATTCTTTGTACATGTGTTTTTATCCCTTATATTTCTTATAAGCCATGATATTTTCAATGTAGTCTATTCTCAGGGATTCATCTGCTCTTTCTGATATTTGCTGACAAATATTCTTTGCAAACTGCTCCAAGGATCTGATTTGTGTGAGCAGAAATTGATAATGCCTTTGAATTTCTTTGTTAGTCTTTCCTTGTGAATTTTTCTTGGAGATATCCTCTGCCTGTTGAGACTTAACTTTCAAGTATTCTTCAATGTTGTTAGGCCTGGGATATCCTTCAACAGATGGTAAACTCCTTTTAGTAGGGTCATCCTCAAAGTAGAAGGATTTAATCTCTTCTCTGACTGCTATAAGTTCTAGAGGATATTGGAATCCTGCAAGAGTGATGGTAGTGATTGGTTGTTGGACTTGGGCTGAAGAAAGAGGAATAGGGTTTGGAATATTGACAAGTGAAAGAGATTGTGAAGATTTTGGTGGTGGTGATGGAGAATCATCATCAGCTAAAATTAACCTTCTTCTTTTTAGTTTAGGAGAGGCTGGTGGTGTGTTGGATGGTTGTGTAGTGGTGATTTGAGTGGTGGAAGGTGGCTGACTAACAGTTGTTGAAACAACTGGTGTTTCAACCACTGTTGCCATTACAACAGATGTTGTAACATCTGTTGTCTTCTGCTTTTTAGCAGGAGATGAAGGTGGTGTTGATGATGTTTTTGGTGGTGAGGTGATCTTTGGTGGTAGTGGTAAGGCAGTGGTTGTGGTGTGTGTTGAAGTGGTGTGTGTTGAAGTGGTGGCAGGTGTTTGGCTAGCAGTTGTTGAAACCTCTGAAGTATCAGCAGTTGTTGATACAACAGGTGTTACAACAGGTGTTTGGGTGGAATATTGATGTGTGAGGTTTTTTGTAGGTTTAGGAGTTTGCTTTGTGGGTCTGGATGGTGTGTGTCTGGGTTCCCTCACTTTTCTAGTGGGATTCTTTCTTTTTGGCTTAGGATTTTTGTCATCCTTTGGCTCAGAAATACACTGCTCATTCAGCTCCATAAATGCTCTTTTCTCCTATTCCCACCTGGCTTTATCCTTAGCCTTTCTATCCCTTTTTACCTCTGCTAATGTATCAGCAATGACATTAGTAGTAACATCAATCTTTTTGGACCCATATGGCAAAGGGATGTCTTTGAGCATACTATCTTTTTGTGGCTCAATATACAGACCATCTTCGTATCCCTTCTTCTTCCACTGCTTGATTTTCTCCCCCTTTTTGGCATTATCTGGTGGTGGGTCATCAATAAAGAGAACAGTGGGAGGAGTAGTGCCAGTGGTGTTTAGTATGTGGGCCTTTATAGCCTTGATATCAGCTTGGGTATCTTTAAACCTTGATTCCATGAGATTTCTGAGTTTTTGGACTTGAATCTCATGTTGCTGATCAGCCAATTCTCTTTGATGTTGGAGCAGTGGTTGAAACAAATTTCGTAACTCATTTGCAGCAAGTGCATGTGGTGGTGCAGGTGCTTGAGCTTGAGCAGCAGTGGTTGGTACGTTTTGAACTTTCAACAACTATTGCAGCATATCTTTAATTTCTGCAACAGAGATATCCAGTTTGTCAACTCTGTCCGTCAATTCTCGGTACATTAAACCATCACCCAACTTAATGGGATCATCTGATTTCCCACTAACAGTGGTTGTAACAATGGTTGACTCAGGAAATGTATCCCAGAAATCATCCACTGATGCCCCTTTGTCTTGGTTCTGGGGACTTCTTCCTTCAAAATGGGAAACACTTTTTAGTGAACCAGTAAAAACCGGATACACAAATGTTCCCATAGAAGAAATTGCCTTCAAGGAAGTCTGATTGATGAAACCACTGTCCAAATGCAAACCAGTGGGTTCAGCACTTGTAGTGCCTGCTTCACTTGAACTACCACCAAGAGTTACTTGTAACTCAAGGGGTGTAACCTCCTCAGGTCTTGTTGGTGGGTTAACAATGATTGATACATCAGACCCAGTCACTTGTTGAGGCATATTCTCATGAACATGTGATTGAGAAGGACTGGTTTGTGTCTGGTTCAAGTCAAGAGCATCCAACAATAATTTTGTTTGTGGGGGAATTGTGGAGGTGAGGTTGGGTGTAGAAAGCGAATTTGCCCCGGGCATTGGACTGTGGATGATGGATTCGAGTGATTCCAGAGCATCATATTGTGGTGTCCCTATATGTACAACCTGTTCTTTTTGAGAAGAAGTAGGAGGAGTTTGAGGTATGGGTTGAGATATCTCTACCATCTGCGGTGAGGAAGTAGCAGCAGTGGTTTCTTGTGACTTTTGTGTTGTCACTGGCAGTTGCTCTGGTATCTCATCCTCCAGAGTTGCCTTGGATTTGGGTTTGGGGGGGCTTTTGAGTTTTCTTTTTTCGTGGCTTTTTGGTGATTTTAGGTGTGGGTTTCACAGCAGTTGTTTTGCTGCTGTGATCACCTAGAGCAGTGGGCTCAGCAGCAGATACCTGAGGAGCAGTGGTAGCTGCTAAATTCTGCTCAGGGACCTCTGCTTTTGTTTTGCAAGGTGTTGATAATCTTGTAAAGGTTTCAACTGTTAAGCTGTTTATTTGAAAAGAGTCACCCTGTTTTATTACATGAGCATCATCCTTACCAAATTTCTTTTGAAAGTAGTAACTTAGAAATCTTGGAAATAGTAAGAATGGCTTTTTATCAACATTTTTAACCAAGTCATTAAAGATTTCCTGGGAGTAGTTAAAATTTTCATTTTGTAGAATAGCATATCCCAGGTGTTGAATCTTTAATGGTATCTCATTAAAAGCAGTTGTTTTGTTTGAAACACACATCAAAAGGGTATGGAACAAAAATCTTGTTGCAGGTGGAAAGCTACCTTTTTGTAAGATATCCTTTTTCATTGAATCTGCATACCCCCTTTCAAGGAAATCAGTTTTAAACTCGTTTTTGGGAAAAGAATTTTTACCTTGCTGATCATCGAGTTCAAAGACTTCTGAAATGGATTGTGGTGTGATTTTGACTGTTTTACCCATGGGAGAGGAATTAATGGCTATGACGTCTTCACCTTGTTTTTCAAGAGTAACATTTTTCCAAAATTCTCTTTGGGTTTTCAGGTAAATCGGAGCATCTGCTGTCAACAAAGTTTTGTACTTTGACTACGACATAGTGTCAATGATGGAATCGTAGATATGGGTGGTACCGGTTTTTGTGAGAAGACCCAGATAATTGTGAGGAGCTTTGTATGGAATTTCAATGGGTGTGGTAGCCATTTGAGTGGCCTTTTTAGAAGATGAAGACTTTGATTTTGTCATTTTGATGAAGACAAAGATGAATTTTGAGAAGAAGATGGAAACTGCTTTGAGAAAGGAATTTTAGAATTCAATTCGACAGTAAAACCCTGTTTGGGGTTTTGAAAGGGGGTTTTATAGAAGAAAAAGTGAATGCTGACGTGGCAACAGTTACAAAAGATCCGACTGCTATGTACTGTCCACGTGCCAACCCCTGATGAATAATAGAGGACAGTTGTTTTATGAAACCACTGATGAAGGAATAACAGTGGGTGTAACGGTAATAATGGAAGCAGTGGGTGACTTTCACTACCAGTGGATAACATATCAGTGGATAAAAACACTGATTTTGAACAACAGTGCTCATCAAGGAAATGAGAGAACAGGGGTTGACTTTCAACAGTGGACAGACTTTAGTGAAACAGATGTTTGAACAAAGCAGTGGTTATGACAGACTTTTAAGGATTTAATGAAAAATTCATTTTTAACTATTTTTAAGGATGGATTTTTGATTTTCTGAAAACATTTTAATTCTTTTATTCATAGAAAAACAAGAGTTTGCCTGTTATTCCATGTTTAGCATGCCAATCCTAGAGATCAAGCTTTCAAAGGTGGAAGTGTCTAATGTTTGGTTAGCACATCTGCCAGCTGATCCTTAGTTGGTACATGTTGCAGAGAAATCAAACCTTTTTCATTGCAATCCCTCACAAAGTGATGTCTGATATCTATGTGCTTGGTTGTTGAATGGGAGACTGGATTTTTGATAATATTTTCCGCTGCCTGACTGTCTAACATGAGAGGTGTCTTTAGGGCAGTGATACCAAGATCCAGCAATTGATTTTGAAGCCAAAGCAGTTGGGCTGTACATCTTGCAGCAACTATATACTCTGCCTCAGCAGTGGATGTGGAAACAGCTGCTTGCTTTTTACTTTGCCAAGACACTAAGCAATTGCCTAGGAATTGGCACCCTCCTGAAGTGGACTTCCTGGTTTTGTCACATCCAGCAAAGTCACTATCTGAGAAACCTGAAAGCTCAATTTTACCATCAGTTGGATACTAGATACCCAGTGTGGGAGCACCTTTTAGGTATCTGAATATCCTTTTTACAGCAATAAGGTTTGACTTTCTAGGTGCTGACTGGGATCTTGCACACACACATGTTGCAAACATGATGTCAGGCCTAGATGCAGTTAGATACAATAAAGACCCAATCATGCTTCTATATAAAGTTTGATCAACCAAATCATCCTTTTCATCAGACATGACAATTTTATTGGTTGCAATGGGTGTACTACATGGCTTACAATCATCCATCTCAAATTTCTTTAAAAGTTCTTTAGCATATTTTCCTTGATGGATAAATGTGCCATTTTGCAGTTGCCTTACTTGGAGACCAAGAAAGCACTGGAGTTCACCCATTGCACTCATTTCAAACTCAGCTGTCATGAGTTGCCTAAACTCTTCACACATTTTATTACATGTGCTTCCAAAGATGATGTCATCCACATAAATCTGGACAATCATCAAATCCTTTCCTCTCCATTTTAAAAACAATGTTTTATCTATTTTACCTCTTGTGAATCCAATGGATAATAGGAAAGTGGAAAGAGTTTCATACTAGGCTCTTGGTGCTTGTTTCAGGCCATACAAAGCTTTATTTAGCTTGTAGACATGATTTGTATTAAATGGATCCTCAAAGCCTGGGGGTTGACAAACATATACCTCTTCTTGAATCTTACCATAGAGAAATGCACATTTTATATCCATTTGATACACCTTGATGTTGTGGTTGACAGCAAAGGCCAGAAATAGTCTGATAGCTTCAAGTCTTGCTACAGGGGCAAATGTTTCATCATAGTCAATGCCCTCTTCTTGTCTGAACCCTTGAACCACAAGCCTAGCTTTATTCTTGACAACAATACCCCTTTCATCAGTTTTGTTTTTGAAGACACACTTTGTGCCAATAGGACTTACACCCTCTGGCAGTGGTACAAGCTCCCATACTTGTTGTCTTTTGAACTGTTGGAGCTCCTCTTGCATGGCTTCTACCCAGCTGTTGTCTTTCAGTGCCTCTTGGTACTTGACTGGCTGATGAAGAGATAGGAAACCAGCAAAAAGACAAATGTTTTGGGATTAACTTCTTATGAGCATCCCTTCATTGATGTTGCCAATGATTTGGTCAGATGGATGAGATTTCAAGAAGATTAGATCTCCTTGGTATGGAACAATGGCATTTAATGGTGAAGGCTGCAGATGTGAATCATCTGAGCTAACCACTGCTGGTGACTTTGATGATCCAGCAGTGGCTTCAAAAGGTGGTGGAATAGGAGGTAATGGAGTGGACACATGATGACTTTTATCCACTGTTTGGGGACTTTTATCAACAGTGTTTGATGATGAGGAAGCAGGGGTTGATGGGCTACTTTGGTCAACAACTGTTGAGGTAGCAGTGGTTGATCTTTGACAGCTGTTTTGAACATCTGCTGCTCTACCATTTGATGCAGACTTTTGTTGTGGAATGATGACTTCATATCCATAGTCTGATGGTGAATTTTCTGATGGGCCTGCATTATTAGGCTTGACAACAACACTTTCAAATGTGAATTTATCAAGATCAAATAAATCTGCACGATTTGCTGGGATTTTCATTGATGAAAGTTCATTGAATTTTACATTCAAAGTCTCTTCCACTGTCTTAGTTCTTGTGTTAAACACTTTGTAGGCCTTAGCAGTGGTTGAGTATCCCAGATGATAACCACAATCAATTTTGGCTGCAAACTTAGAGATGGAATTTTTTAAGTTTAAAATGAAGCAAGGGCAGCCAAAAACTTTGAAATATGAAATCAATGGATTTATTTTATACAGTAGTTCATAGGCAGTCTTTTGATGCCTGGGGTTGATTAAAACTCTGTTTTGGACATAGCAAGCAGTGTTTACTGCCTCTGCCCAAAAAGTTAATGGCAAACCTGAATCTGCAAGCATGGTTCTGGCAGCCTCAATCAAGGTCCTGTTCTTTCTTTCAACAACCCCATTTTGTTCTGTTGTTCTTGGAATGCTGTATTGCCTCATAATTCCTTTTGACACACAGAAGTCATCTAACTCCTTGTTCCTGAACTCTGTGCATTTATCACTCCTGAAGACTTTTACTGGCAATTCAAACTGCTTTTCAACCTGTTTCACAAAGTCTTGCAGAATGCCTGCAGTCTAATCTTTTGAGTGTAAAAAGTAAGTTGATGTAAACCTAGAAAAGTCATCAACAATAACCAAACAATATCTTTTCTTCCTAAGACTCATGACTTTAACTTGGCCAAACAAATCCATGTGAAGCATTTGCAAACACTTGGTTGTTTTGGACTCTTCAATGGATTTGTATGAGCTTTTATGTTGTTTTCCTTTTAAGCAGGAAACACAATGCTCAGAACAGGTGAACAGTTTTTGAGGTAAACCTCTTACTAATCCCTGTTTTGAAATGGCAGTGATTGTCTTGAGATTTGTGTGCCCCAATCTCCTGTGCCATAATTCTGTCTCTTTGTTTGATGCAGCTGAGAACAGACATGCATTAGTCCTGGGGCTCTCTTTTGACATATCCACCACATAAACATTGCCACTTCTTTGAGCAACAAGTTAGGTTTTTCTAGTTTTTATTATTGCTTCAATCTTTTCAACCATTTCTGGTCCAACAATCCTACAACACTCTTTTGTAAAGAATGAGCCATAACCTTTATCACTCATTTGAGAGACACTTAAGAGGTTGAATTTTAGATTGTCTATTAGATTGACATTTTCAAACTTAACTTTACCAGACTGCACAGTACCAGACCCCAAAACCATTCCTTTGCTATTATTCCCAAAGGATATATCACCCCCTCCATGTGTTTTGAAATCTTTAAGAAGGGCTTTACATCCTGTCATGTGCCTGGAGCCTCCACTATCTACATACCAAAGACTATCTAAGCATGCAGAAGCTCCCTGCACATGTAGTAAAGGATTAGTTCATTAGGGTCTCCAAAGCCAATATGGCTTTGGATGGGGTCTCAGCAGTGTCTAGGTTAAGTTCAGATGGATGGGCAGTGGTTAGGTCAGGGGTTTGGACAATTTTGTGACTGTTTTTATCTAACCACTGTTGGGGGTCTTGCCCAATGATCTGCTGATAACCAAAAGGATGCCTGTTCACTCTTGGTTTAGAGGGCCTTTTGTAAGCCTCATAAACATGTGGGATCCTTTGGTATGATGGTTGTTCCTTACCTCTTCTGAATTGATTTGCAGGGGGTGCATCAGTCACCTGAACATCTCTTTTGACAGATGTTTGGTTCAGCTGTTTTGTAACAGCTGTTTGGACTGGCACAAACAGTGGTTGGTTCTTGGTGAACTTGACAGATGAATTTGATGAACTCAAGGATGTTTTTGTAGTGTACTCATTCTTTTTAACATCAAAGTTTTTGTGATACACACATTCTTGAGTTTTGTGGTTTGTTTTACCACTGATCGTGCAGCTCTCAGCAAGTATAATGACACTTGTTTTGTTTAGATCATATGCTTTTAGATGAAAACAGTCTTTTGTTAGATGATTCTTCTTTTCACAAAAATCACAAAACAAGTTTTTAATCTTTTCTCTTTTCTTCCTTTTCTCAGACTCCTTAGCAACAAAGCTTTTCTCTTTTCTTCCTTTTCTCAGACTCCTTAGCAACAGAGTTTTGAACCACTGTTGGGATGTCTTTGAGAGGAATGACCTTTGCTTTTGGAGCTATGAACCATCAATGGTTGTGAAATCCATGGGCTTGAAGTTTTCAAGAATGTCACACTCATCAGACCATGTGGGTTTAAATTGGTATTTCTCAATTTCCTCAAAGGTTGAGGACCCCACAGATCTTTCTAGAGTGATTTTGATCCCAAGTTTGTCAGTTATCTTAACTTCTTGGCCATTCTTGTTGGTTGGTTTTATTTCAGTTGAACAAGCGTGTTTTTGCAGCAGTGTTTTCAAGTTCATCATATTTTCTATATCCTATTCCAAACTTGACATTGCTTTCAAGCTGTTTTTCAAGCATGACCTCATAACCTTTGCAAGATTCCACCCATCTTTCACAAGTGATTTGGGTGGACTCCAACTCCTTTTTACAAACTTGGTATTTTTCTACCATAGTTTGGAGTTGGTTCTTGGTTATGCTTTGATCTTCTTTGAAACTTCAGATTTCTTAATCCTTTTCAGCCAATTTGTTTTTAAGTTCTTTTAATGACTTTTCAAATTTGACTTCATCAGTTAAGACTTTATCCCTAAGGTTTTAATTCACCTCTTTAATGCTAGCAAATGCAATAATGCATTTGTCTGAACACAGATTTTCAAGAACCTGAGGTGATACCTTGGCAGCAGCCATCATAGCACAATCACATTGATGATCACTTTCTTCATCAGCTCTCTCTTCTTTCTCACCTTCTTCCTTCTCTTCTTTTTCTTCTTTGTCTTCTTTGGACCAGGGGTCAAACAATGGTTCAATCAGGGTTTCTGAATTTTCTCCCAGCAGTAGTTCACCAGCAACTGCAGTAACCACTGCTTCAGCCACTTCATCCACTGTTTCAGCACTTAGTTGTTCTCCTTCAGCTTCTACCCCTTTTGGTATTGACTCTAATGCCATCAGACAAAATTCATCATTAAAAGTATCATTAGAAGCATAGAGTGCAAAATTTTCATCACCAAGTTCACCAGGCATACTACTCCAGTTAACAAAGCCTTGGGTGAAAAAGCTTTGCTGATCTGGTTGAACCACTGCTGGAGCAGTTTGTTGAGGTGCAACAGGTTGCACTTGTGCCTGAGGGACAGGGGTTTGAACATATTGAATTTGTGGAACAGTGGTTTGAACATAATGCACAGGCACAGGGGTTGCAGCATAGTGAGCAGTGTTAACATGGGTTGCAGGGGTATATTGGGCATAATGCATAGTGCTTTGGTGTTGTGGTCTAGGGTTTGAGCTGGGATGAGTTATAATTGGACCAGTGGTTTAACTCCTGCATTCCCTAGCAAAATGACCTAGCCTATTGCACTTATAACACTTGATTTTTGATTTATCCAACTCCACTTTTAAATTCCCATGTAACCCTGGGAATTTTCTCCCTGTTCTTTTATAGAATTTGCTTGTTCTCACACTAAGCAATGCCAATTGATGCAAAATGTCCATTTCTTCTAAGTCAGTGGGATCAAAGTGTTGCAAATCATTGAGTTCAAAACACAAATTATCAGAGTTCTGGCTTTCTCCATTTGCTGTGAAAGCAAAGTTGGATGAGTGAGGATCAGAGTTGAAATTACCTCCAGCAGTTATGTCAATAAAATGATCATAACTCTGATCCTTACTGCTGCCAGACTCTTCTTGACCCAGAAGAGCTGTGTTGCCAAATGAATAGTCATCTGTAACTTTACCAGACTCTTGCAACTTCTTTTTCTGGTTTAACTCCCTTTCATAGGTCCGGAGTCTACCATGAAGTTGGGTCAGTGTTAGGTCTTTGAACTCAACATAATTTCTAGTCACAAAGGAAATTGTATCCCATTTTTCAGGTAGTGATCTAAGAAACCTGCTATTTTGGGTAGATTTAGGAAATTCAACCTTAATAAGTCTTAGCTCACTAATGAGACAACTGAATCTCTCAAACTGTTGAGTCAATGACTCACCCTTAATGTGACAAAAGGTTTCATACTGCTGACTCAGAATTTCCCTATTATTTTCAATTACTTCTTCAGTTCCCCCGAATTGTTCCTTAAGTGCATCCCATAGCTATTTGGCACTGTTACAATGTAACAGCCCAGCCCAGCATAGATTTCATTGGGTAATGCAGATGCAATGATGTTGAATGCTTTGGCATCTAGTTCGAACTTTTGAAAATCAGTTTCAGTATAGTTTTCATATTTTTTAGGTTCGAACTTCTTTGAATCCTCAGCACTCGGCACCATGGGAACATGGGGCCCAAAAACAACTGATCTCCAACATCCAGTGTTCTGTTGAGCAAGGATGTGACCCATCCTTCTCTCCCAGATGTTGTATTCATTTCGTTTCAACATGGGTGGTTTGAAAAGTGAGCCGATGTTATTCTTATCATCTTGCGATTGTGACGTCATCCTGGTTGTTTTATAGGTACTGATTAGTCAACTTTGATGGTGATTAAGCCTTACTCTGTTTTTCAACAAAATGAACAACTATCAGTATCAATGATTGTTAAATCAAATTTGACTATCCGAGCTCTGATACCAATTGTTAGGATCTGAGTTTGGATTGATTGTGTTTTATGTTTGAAATAAGATGAACAATGAACAAGTAATGCAGCGAAATATAAATGGAATTAAACTTTGCACACAATCAAACAGGAGAATTGCTTTCAACACAAATTTTCAACATAGAACCGAAAGATTGAATTTATTTCAACTACGATTACAATGCATGCATGTAACAAACTCCCCCTCAGCCTGAGCTCACAGTGATTGTTCGTACAGGAGAAAAGTGGTGAAGAGCTAATAGAATAGTACAGAGTACTGTTCTATTTATAGGCACGGACAAGCTACTGTGGTATCTTTGCTGACGTCACCATGAAAGTGACATCTAACCTCCTAACAAACTCTAAACAACTGATCTATACAAACACTGCAATGCTAACTACTGATTACAATACATTACATAAAACAAGCTAAACTACTGCTTTATCCTTCCACTGTTGTGACTCCAGCAATACTTGATATATTCAGCAGTGCTTGACCCATAGCACTAGATTGATCAACAGAGCTTTAGTCTTAATCAGTATTTGACTTAATCAGCAGTTGTAGGTCAGCAATTGTAAGGATCAATGGATTGGAGGTCATCAGATGTTGAAACCACTTTCAAGGGGAGAGAATGAAAACATAACATCTGCTTATTTTGGATCCACTGCTCTGATCCAGTTTTGGCTTTAATTATCTGTTCCTCTGATAAGGTTTAATCCCAACAGATACAATCCTAAAGGGTCGGAATATTGAAAGATAATTAATTAAGTTATTAATGCGTAATATGGTAGGCCCCTCTTTTGAAGGTGACGTTACCCTCGGCTAAGTGGTTTGAGTCAGCACCCCCGCCATCCAATACCAGTGGGTATTGAAGGAGGTCCTAGTAAGCTTGACCCAGGTCCTTGCAGGTTCTATACACTTAACAAGGCAAGAACCTTACCAAACCATTCCCTTAACCCCCGACCAGGTAGCCAACATATCTCTATATAGACCGTAGAGATATGAATGGTGTAAAACTTTTATTTTATATAGACAGTAAAATAATGCCAAGACACCATGGATAAATGATAAGGAAGTTTCACTTTCAACATAAGAAACTAGTTATTAAAGTCATTAATACAAAACCAAATAAAAAGTGCGAAAAGATTAAAAAACAAAAGTATTACACTAAATGCTTGTCTTCACCAAGTGATGTAAGAGACTTAGGCAAACATGGCCTTCGATTGTCAAGAACTCTTACTATCAATCTTGGATCCCGAGACTACTACACACACTCTAAGATGGATGATGGATGATGATGATGGATGTGGGTGTTGTGATGGTGGTGGAGTGTGGGTGAAGTGGGTGAGAGGTGGTTTGTCAAGGGATGCCTTTGAAGTGAACCAAGCACCCCTATTTATAGTCTGTACAGAAGCCCGGACACGGCCCCGTGTCCATTGGGCACGGCCCCGTGTCCATCCACTTTCTCTTTCTTCATTAATTGCACTTTGTCTGCATTAGCTCCACACGCCCCCGTGTCCGCTGGGCACGGACCCGTGTGCAGAAGCGTATCTGTACTATCAAGATTTGCTTGGATTCTGGGAATCTTAGCATTGACCACGGCCGTGTTGAGCTGGGCACGCCCCCGTGTCGGGAAATAGAAGCTTCTATGCTTTTGTCCTTTCTGCAGACACCTGAACACGCCTCCGTGTCCGCTGGGCACGGGGCCGTGGTCAGCCTTCTGTTTACTTGTTTTTGCTTGGGAAGATGCTGTCGAGGGGTTGGGCAAGCCACGTTTATTCATTTTCTTGTAATTATGTTAGATTTGGCTGCATTTTTGCTTCTTTTGTTCATTTATGCTCTTTTAATCCTGGAAATAGAAAAGGAAGACAAAAGCACACTTTTTCCAACATTAGTACTAAAAAGGGTTAGTTTTATGCCTCATTTGATGTAATTTATATGTTGCATTTTACGCACATCAAATACCCCCACACTTGAATCTTTGCTTGTCCTCAAGCAAAACTCTTTATAATCTGGCTTACACTCCCAAATGGAATGGGTAGAAGAGAAGTTTTGGGCTTGTTTTGAGTGTCGGGAATCCAAGATCTTTATTAGGCTTTATTTTTATGTTATTTACAATCCTATTCGTTATGATTTATTTTGAACATTTCATAAGAAAAAATACTTATTTGGGCATAACATGCCTTTTTAAAATTCCATTTATATACAAGTTAACATACTTCAGGGAAGATCACTCAACACTCGGCCGAAGATGTATTTTTGTGAAACACTCGAGACCGGCATGGAACTTACTTCTACCATATGCATGCCAAGCAATCAATCCTCCTCCTTTTTAACTATACACCTTTGCAAATATCAAGAGGACTTGGGTAAGAGTTAGGCTTGGGTTAAAGGTAGGTGGTTTTGGGTTAGTGGTTAGTAGAAAGGGCTAAAAGCGTAAAAAGCATCGGTCATCGTAAAACTTTTTGTTTTTGTGACTTTTATTCAAACAAAGCATTTTCAAACAAAGTTTATTTTGAGGAACTTGTTTGTTTATTGCTAGATTTCATCATTTTTTTTGATAAGGAATGTCACATGAAGACCGAGCTTTTTAGTAAAATAAGGGGTTAAAAATAAAAAGGTTTTTGGTGGGTGAAGGGTGTTTGTTTTGTGGGTTTAGAAATGAAAAGATTTAGGCTCAAAGGGGTTAACTAGGGGGATTTTGGGTAGGTGATAAAAAAATGAAAAATAATGGTGTTGAAAAGAAAAAAGGGTTAGTCCTAATGCCTCCATCATTTACTTACTTGGGTTTAAGTTGGTAAGGACCGGGAATGTATCGTCATGGCAAGTTCTAGAGTCGTAAGAAACCAAGCAGCTATTCACACAAGAAATGAAAGATGAGCATTTAGTCTAAAGATGTGTATTTGTATGCCCAATAAAGGCTCAAAACTCACTTTTTGTGGGAATGGGTTTTTAATGTGATCAAGTATATATAATCAAATTTTAACTAGATTTGTCATGCCGTTTCATAATTTTCTTATGTTGGTTCTTTTTATCACGACGCTATCGGTTGTAAATTTGTAAAAACATGACCTTTTTAGAACTTGTTATTCCCAAATTAAACCAAGACAAGTAAAAAAAATTGAAAAGTTTTTTGAAAAAAAATTGGGGTGATTAGCGGTTCCAATAGAGTTTTGTGTAAGGCTTGTTATTAGGACTTGCAAAATTCAAGGTTTTAGCGTCCCTCCACACTTAAATTACACATTGTCCTCAATGTGTCCCAAAAATAAGTTTTTATGTTGATTGAATGTGTAAAAAGGTGTTAAAAAGCAAAATTTTCTGTTACTGAGCATCTGGACACGGGCCTGTGGTGACCGGGCACAACCTCGTGTTCATATTGCCCGTATCATAGTTTATAGAAGGCTGGGCATGGGGGCGTGTTCAATGAACATGGCCCCGTGTCCAGTTACCTGAACTGGACATTTTTTTGCAGATCCTTGAGCACGGGCCGTGTTGGCTGAGCACGGCCCCGTGCTGAACTTGTTGTAATGAAGAAAAATTATCGGGAGGCTCTGTTTTTGTGCATGGGGTGTAGGTTCAAGTCTCCCTTAGTGACCTTCATCATCCCGAGTGTGTTTTATTCCTGAAAATTAAAACTAAACTAGAAAGCATAAAAGTTAATCTAAACTAAAACTAAGGATAGTTCTGCGAAATGCCTCCGTGGTGCGCCACGTTTATAAGGGTCCTTGGCTAGACCGAATGTCAGTCATATGTTACCCAAGTGGGATGTTTTGCATCCCATGTTGCACCGTCAGAGAGCATCATCCAAACTTGAGTCTATGACTTTCATGTAATTGACCGGGTCGTCGTCTTCTACTCTTTTCCCAACCCCAAACTTCATTTCCTTGTCCCCAACCCTCAATGTTAGTGTCCCACCATTCATTTCTACCATTGCGTGGGCCGTAGCCAGGAATGGTCTTCCTAAGATTAGTGGTACTTCGGTATCTTCCTCCATATCTAGTATGACAAAGTCGGCCCGGAAGACAAAGTCTCTGACTTTTACCAATAGATTTTCGGCGACACCTTGTGGATATTTAATGGACCTATCGGCGAGTTGTATGCTCATTTTTGTACGGCTTGTTTTCCCTAGTCCGAGTCGGTCGAACATTGATGCGGGCATGAGGTTGATACTAGCCCCGAGATCGGCTAGTGCATTGCGTATGGGTGATTCCCCAATCGAACAAGGGATGGTGAAGCTTCCGGTATCGATCTTCTTTTGTGGGAGTTTGTTGAGTAGCAAGGCGGAGCACTCTTCGCTTAAATTTACTAATTGCAATGATTCGATTTTCCTTTTGTGAGTGAGGAAATCCCTCATAAATTTTGAATATTTAGGCATTTGAGTTAGGACTTCGACAAATGGAATATTAACATGCAATTGTTTTAGTAAATTTATGAATTTTGTGAATTGCTCATCAGTCTTTTGGCGAAGTAACCGACCGGGGTACGGTACCGGAGGATTCTTGATAGGCTCTTGATTTGGTGGAGGAGCCGTCTCTTGTTGGGGCGTCGACGAAGTTGCGGTTTGGTTAGACTGGCTCTTTTCAGTTGGAGGTAGCGGAGCCTCCTCGGGACCTACGGTACGGTTTCTCAATGTGATGAGATGTACTTGCGCCTTTGGGTTGGTTTCGGTAATGCTGGGTAATGCGCCTTGTGGTCTCTCAGAGAAATTTTGAGCTAGTTCATTTAGTTATTTTTCAATGTTTTGAATACTAGCTTGTTGATTTCTAAAGTTCGATTCCACTTGTTGAAATCGATCCGAGTTTTTCTTTTCGGCATCGGAGATGAGGCGAGAGATAGTATCTTTAAGCCTCTCTCGTCCCCCTTGTTGTCGTTGAGAGAAATTTTGTGACTCGTTTCTTAGTTGTTGAAAGTTTGTTCGTTAGTTTTGATTTTGTTGGTTACTACTAGTGTCGGGTTCTCTCCAACCAAGGTTAGAGTGGTTACGCCATCCTTGGTTGTCGGTACCTGTTGGCGGACCTGACGACCTAGGTCTATTATCAATGTAGTTTACCATTTCTGTTTGATTATCCATTTCTTTCATACAACTCCAATTTTCATGTGGTCCACCACACACTTCACAAGCCACAACCGAAGCCGTTTTTGCCATTTCTAACTTTTTGATTTTTGAAGAAATGGCCTCGATTTGAGCTTGCAAAGAGGTTCTTTCGTCAACCTTATGGGCGCCCGGGGCAATAGATTTTGTGCCTCGGGGAGTGTGCCACTGAAAATTGGTTTGAGAAATTTCCTCAATTTGATTATAAATTTCGTTTGGGCAACGATGGAGCTAGAGTAAAGTGTTTGTCTTGTGTGTGGCAGCAACCCATTATAGAAAGTGGATACTTGTTGCCAAACCGCAAGACCATGATGAGGACACTTTCTTAGTAGCTCCTTGAAGCTTTCCCAAGTTTCATATAAGGATTCCCCGTCCTCTTTTGAGTATGTATTAATTTCAGTCATTAATTTAGCCGTTTTAGCAGGAGGGAAATACTTATATAAAGACTTTTGGGCTAGTTCATCCCAGGTGTTTACCGAACCAACTGGGAGGGTATTTAGCCAAGCCTTAGCTCGGTCTTTTAGTGAAAATGGAAACATTCGGAGGCGGATGGCGTCATTTGATGCTCCGTTGATCCGAAAAGTATCACATATTTCCAAAAAGTTGGTAATAAGTAAATGAGGATCTTCGTCCGCAAGCCCGTGGAAAGTTGCTGAGTTTTGGAGCATTTGGATCAAATGCGGGCGAAGTTCGAAATTGTTGGCATCGGCATTCGGCGCATTGATAGCGGTGCCAAGATTACCTACAGTGGGTCGTAGGTAATCCATGAGGGTACGTTGATCCGCCATTAGAAGTGGGTCCCCCGAAACTTTCTCTTGGTTTTTAGCTTTAAGTCTTTTTCTTAGAAAGCGTTCGGGTTCGTCTAGAGGTTCTTTTATGTCTCTACTGGAACTGGAGCTCATACACTGCGTAGAAAGTTCAGGTGCGGTGCCTGGGTTCCAAGTCCTGCAATAAAAACAAAAAGAATGTTGGTCAGAAGTTTCACCACGGCCCCGTGTTCAGATGAACACGGCCCGTGGTCGGAGTTACAGTGATTGTTTTCCGGATCCCTGTTACTGGGGAGTTTAACACGACCCTGTGCTGCACCGACACAGCCCGTGCTCAAATCTCTGTAACTTGGAACATAAAAACTGCCAGTAACGATGCTGGGCACGGCCTGTGTCCGACCAGGCACGGCCCCGTGCTGAGCTCTGCAGAAACTAAAAATTTAAGAAAAATCCTAAAAAAATAGAAAAATAAAAAACGATTAGGCTGTTGATTCCTAACTTTCTTAAAATCCTTGTGTCCACGGCAACGGCGTCAAAAACTTGATGCGTGTGTAGCGTTATATAATTTTTATGTATATTTTAAGCCCTTTTTAGCACTTTAGTCAAGTTTTAAATTTATAAAACACGATATTTTACTA
The DNA here is from genome assembly GCA_030545235.1 of Helianthus tuberosus. Classification (NCBI taxonomy): domain Eukaryota; kingdom Viridiplantae; phylum Streptophyta; class Magnoliopsida; order Asterales; family Asteraceae; genus Helianthus; species Helianthus tuberosus. The sequence continues at coordinate 41,712 of JARYGA010051236.1, forward strand.
ACACTAAACACACATATGGGCAAGTGCACCCATCGTGAGCGTAGTATAGCATTGGTAAGATACCGAGGTCGTCCAAGGACACAAGAGCTTTTAGTACTGGTTTATCCTCAATGTCTAATCAAAACAAAATTTTAGAAAAAGTTTTAAACATGAAAATAAAAACTAAAAATGCTGAAAAATAAAATAAAATAAAAACAGATAGACAAGATGAATCACTTGGATCCGACTCGCCTTTAGGGTAACCTTTGATGTTTTCCGCACTTTTGCACTTTTTAAGAGACTGTCTTAGTTATAGTAGTAGGCCCCTCTTTTGAAGGTGACGTTACCCTCAACCTAGTAGTTTGAGTCAGCAAGGATACAATCCTAAAGGGTCGGAATATTCAATGATAATTAATTAAGTTATTAATGCGTAACGTGGTAGGCCCCTCTTTTGAAGGTGACGTTACCCTCGGCTAAGTGGTTTGAGTCAGCAGGGATACAATCCCAATGTGACAACTGTGTTCTGTAATCGATGTACAATGTAAAACAATGTTGATTATTAATAAAACAATGAGCTTTGGTGTTATTATATGTGTTTTGGTGTTATTATATGTGTAATTGTGTTTGATGATTTTACAATTCGATTCGATTCTGATTTCAAGCTCCAAATCGCTTTCTGGAGGGTTATACGCGCAGTGATGCGTAAATATAACCAGTTTAATGCAACAAACACTTCGAAATAGTGACATAGGCTTAACATACCTTAAATAACCTCCACATAACTTAGAAATAAGTTATGGATGGTTTGGTATGTTGAAATCAAGTTTGTTCGATCGCAGGGACTATTTGTGTCAAACTGCAAAACTATACCGATTTGTGTAGTAACGAACACTCCGGGACTTGATCATAAGTTAAACATACCCTAAATATCCTTTACATAGCTTAGAAATAGGCTTTGAGGGGTTCGGTATGCTAAAATAAACTTTGATTGATCAATAGGGACTAAAAGCGTCAAAAAGTGCACAAGTTTGCATTTTCGCGTATATCTTACGTTCTGAATATATCCGGACATCCAAAAATTTATGTAATCATTAAAATATTTTATTTTAGTGATTGGGATGCTAAAACTTCATTCGTTTCGCAATTTGGATCGTACACGCGTTCGTTACGACTTCATTCGTAATTAACCGAACAACGCAACCGTACGGCCAAACGAACCGACACCCGAGATGTTTTCAAGCATATTTCATGTTCCCTATGTTTTAACATCATTTTGGAGCTTGAAAATGGGTTTGACGGGTGTTAGAAGTGCCGATACGCAATGAAACAAGGTGCAGGGGCTAAACTGTAAATAAGTGAAAGTGGCTGGTCTGCAGGTCCCTTACGGACCGTATGGACCATAGCTTACGGTCCGTCAGCTTGTGCCAGCACCACAGAATTCAGAAACTTCCATTCCAGCTGTTGCAACTGGTTTTAGACATTGTTTTTGCAATCTATGGACTTGTTTGCCTGTTTTGCTAGTTGCCCAACCTTCGATTAACAAGTGTATGGCCAAGATTTGAGATTCACAACACTTGGGATGATCCTAGAACTCCTAACTTACTATAAATAGCACCCCCCCACTTCACTTCATTCTCACACTTGATCTGAAATCAGCTCTAAGTTGAGGTGTTTACACTTCATACCTGAGCTATTTTAGATCAAACATCCTTCTTGGACCCTTTGTAAGTCCTCTTCTTGCTTGTTCTTGTATTTCAAGCATGAAAGTCAAACAAGTTTGACTTTCAGCTTTGACCAGTCAATGGTCAACACAAAGTTCCGTTGAACTTTGCAACGTGAGCGTAATCACGATGGTTATAGTCCCTTGTGACTATACCTACTGCTTACCACGTTGACTAGGCGTAGTGACAAGTCGTAGTTTCGGCCAAAATACGTGTTTATGCGTATTTTGTAACCAAACTACTCTTGGGTATCAAAACCGTTTGTTTTGATATCAAAACCTGTTTTCTAACTTAACTAAACATGTTTTAACATGTTTAGCTCGTCACTTTTAGATTAGTTCTTGTGTAGAGTCGTAAGTCAAGCGGACTAAACACCCGCTTAGACTTTCGAACTCGACCCATTTGGTCGATCATTAGGATCTGACCAAACATGTTTAGTGACCATAGTTGCATAGGTAATAACCTTCCGAGGTTATACCTTATGGTCACTTAGGTTTAAGTAGTTGTATGATAAGTAGTTTATATGCCTTAGGTAAATGACCAAAATGCCCTTTTCATGCATAATTGGTAATTAAGCATATGTAACATAAACTTTTGTCACGTAACTGATTATGCAAAATATTTAAACATGTTTAGGAATATAACACTTGTCATAGGACTAGTTAGACGTCTCGAATGCGCTTTTGCACGCACGACGCGTTAAAGTAGCATAAGCTACCTTAATGGGTCGCAACGGGTCGAAAGCACTTAGGTTAGGTTCCGATTTAGGATGTAGGCTTTGTTAAACCATATGCGAGAGTGAGATAGTCGAGTCACGAAGGTTTAAATGTTATTAGCGAGGCGACCATAAATAGTTTTCACACTTAAAACGAGGATGATTTAAACGATTTAAACGAATTAACGATTTGGGAACGATTCATACAAGATTGAACGAGTTGGATAAATGATTGGTTTTTGGTTAAGTGTTTAGATAACGGGACGGGGGTAATGTGGTGAAAACATGGTAAACACGCCGCTGGTACTTCTTATATATAAGTGTTTTCATCGTATTAGATACCGTGGCGTTATTTAGTTCACTTGGGTAAACGATTTTGAAACGATGTCACACAAATGAGGTTTTCGAATTGATATAAACCATACGAGTTTTATTAACAAGATTTATTAACGAGTTTTATTAACGAGTTGATACGAGATGTTTTACAATTTGCTTTACTAAAACAAATGTTTTTGGGTTAAGAATCATACCTACGAGGTTTTATAAACTATAACCCGCTTGATTTGAGTTGGTTAATTAAGTTGCAGTATTATAATCTTTTCAAAACAAGGTTTTTAATAAAGTATTGCAACATTTAAACTAGCCATGAATCCAACACTCCTATAAAACCAATGTACTCGCCAGCATTTCTTTGCTGACTTTGTTTTTACATATGTTTCAGGTGATGTTGCTTGATGATGATTACTAGGATGCATGAGTCACTTAGGATCTGGACGAGGCCTTAGGGACATAATAACAATATTAGTCGATATGTAACTTGTTTGTTTTGTGTTAAAACAATGTAAATTACTTAATGAATCAATAAAACGAAACTTTTTGTATCCATGGTTGTGAAACAATAATTCTGCCACGACACTCCCCGACGTTTCCGCCGCGGTTTTGTTGTTTTAACGCGGTCGGGGTGTGACAGAAGAGTTGGTATCAGAGCCAGGTTATAGGGAACTAGGTTATTAGTAATGCTTTGACCTAGACTATAACTTTTAGGACCCTAACGCAAAGAAATTTGCGTTTAAATTTTAAAAACAAAACCGTCACCTACCCTTAGGTGATAACCACAACGAGAACACAAGTTTGAATCCGCTTCGAAGATTAATCATCCGTTCTAGGATGATTGATTACTAGGTTTTGAACCCTTCCAGTTTGACTCATTTTTGGCTTAGTGCCTTTTCGTCAAAGTTTGGGTCTAAATAATGTGAACACATGCAAACTGGAAGAGTGAATGCCTGTACCCTGAGTTTTCTGTCTAAGGCTAGAGTGTTCGTGCAAATCCACATAATCGGACCAGTCACTCTTACATGGGAACTCTTGGGGTGAGTGTTAACTTATAGGCGAGCATGTCTTCGCGATACATTATTTTGATTCATTTACTTTGATTAGTCACTGCGTGTCATTTGTTTGTTCGAGGTAACGAACAAATGATCGCCTTCCTAGTGTTTTGTCGATACCTCTTTTTCTTTTCTTAATTATCAACCTCACCCGTTTCTCATATTTCCTTGTTAGACCATGCCTCCTCGACGTGATGCACAATCTTTTACTGCTGAAGAAGTCGCAGCCCTTGTCTCTCAGCAAATGGCTGCTGTGCTTCCAGGCGTTGTGACCCAAATCCATGAGTTATACAACAACAACAATAATAACAACAATAATGCACAGTGTAATTTCAAGAATTTCAATTCTGCTAAGCCGCTTAAGTTTTCTGGGTCGCAAGGAGCAACTGTGCTCCTGCAGTGGTTTGAGAGTATCGAGAGCACATTCAGGCATGTGCAGTGTCCGAATGCGCGTAAGGTTGAATTTGCATCAAGCGTGTTTGAGAAGCGTGCTCTTACGTGGTGGAACGGTGTTATGCGCAATAGGGGTGCCAAAGTGGCATTGGCACAAACATGGGAAGAGCTTCGAGCTCTCATGATGAAAGAGTTTTGCCCCCGTCACGAGGTTCGAGCTTTGGAACGAGAGTTTGACGATTTTAAGCAAGATGGGGGAGAACACCGTGCGTATACGGATTGTTTTGAGGAACTCAGTCTCTTGTGTCCTACTATGGTTACCCCGTTGGAGAAAGAGATAGAGAGGTATATCGATGGTTTACCCGATTCCATATAGGATATTGTGACTGGCATTAATCCTTCTACTGTTCGTCACGCAATCGAGTTGTCGGGTACCCTGACTGAGTCGCAAGTCAAGAAGGGTAAACTTACCCGCAAGGGTGATAAAAAGAAATCAGCTGATTCTACAAAAGGCAAGGATAAGGGTAAGGAGAAGAAAAATGAGTCTTCAAAGAAGTCGAGAAAGCGAAAGGGTGCTCAGAATTTTGCAGCAACTGCACAAAATGCTCAGAACCCTCAGAACCCACCGGTTCAACCGCCTGCGGAAAAAGTGTATGTTGGTACCGCACCTCATTGTGCTCGCTGCAACGGTCATCATGTTGCACAGCAAGCTTGTAAGCAATGCACAACGTGTGGTAAACTTGGGAATCTGGCAAACGTCTGTCGTTTGGGTCAGAATCAAGCTGCACAGGTTCAAGCTCCAGTACAGGGGAATGCTGCTAGATTCCCACCAGGTTCATGTTTCAATTGTGGAGAGTTTGGTCACTTCCGCAACAATTGTCCGAGGTTGATGAATGCAAATGCGAATCCGAACGTGAATGTCAACGCAAATGTGAATCTCGCTCGTGGACGAGCATTCAATCTGAATGTAAATGAGGCTCGAGCTGACAACCTCGTTGTCAATGGTACGTTTCTTGTTAACAATCGACCCGCATCTATTATTTTTTATTCTGGTGCCGATAGAAGTTTTGTTTCGTTATCTTTTGAACCTTTACTTGCGATACCTAGAACTAAACTGAGGAAACCCTTATCTGTCGAAGTTGCTACTGGTAAACCTCTTGTTCTCGATTCTGTTATTCGTGATTGTCAGTTGAACCTTGATAACCATCTTTTTCCTATTGACCTCACGCCGATGCAACTTGGGAGTTTAGATATTATCGTGAGGATGGATTGCTTAACCAAACATCATGCTGAGGTGGCGACAAGATTGTTCGTATTCCTCTATCATCTGGTAAAGTTTTAGAAGTTCGTGGCGAGAAACCATCCGGTGGTTTGAAGCTTATGTCGTGTACAAAGGCCCAAAGTTATTTGCGAAAAGGATATGTTGCTTTCCTGGCACATGTCACTAAGGAGAAAGGCAAGAGCAAGAGTATTCAGGATATTCCGATTGTTCGGGATTATCCAGAGGTGTTTCCTGATGAACTGCCTGGTTTGCCTCCAGTTCATCAAGTTGAGTTTCATATTGACCTTGTACCCAATGCCAACCCGATTGCGAAAGCACCTTATCGTCTTGCACCGTCGGAGATGCAAGAGTTATCTAAACAGCTTCAAGAGTTATCTGATAAAGGATTCATCCGTCCGAGCTTTTCACCATGGTGCGCTCCTGTCCTCTTTGTGAAAAAGAAAGATGGATCTTTTCGAATGTGTATTGATTATCGTGAGCTTAATAAGCTTACCATCAAGAATCGATATCCCCTACCTCAAATTGATGATCTCTTCGACCAGCTGCAAGGTGCTTTGTGTTTTTCTAAGATCGGTCTGCGTTCTGGGTATCATCAACTTCGTGTTCTCGAAGAAGATATTCCCAAAACTGCTTTCTGCACGAGATATGGGCATTACGAGTTCACTGTCATGCCTTTAGGTTTGACAAATGCCCCAACTATCTTTATGGACTTAATGAATAGGGTCTGTAAACCTTATTTAGACAAGTTCATCATTGTGTTCATTGACGATATTCTCATTTATTCGAAGTCTCGAGCCGATCACGAGCAACACCTTCGCTTAACATTGGAACTCCTTAAGAAGGAACAACTTTTTGCTAAATTCTCCAAGTGTGAATTTTGGCTTAAAGAAGTTCAGTTCTTGGGTCATATAGTCAATGAGCAGGGTATTCATGTGGATCCATCCAAGATTGTTGCTATTAAGGATTGGAGTACGCCGACGACACCTACAGAGATTCGATCTTTTCTTGGTCTTGCTGGTTATTATCGTCGATTCATTTCTAATTTCTTGAAGATTGCGGTTCCACTCACTGCTTTGACTCAGAAGAATAAGCCTTTTGAGTGGGGACCCAAGCAAGAAGAAGCGTTCGAAACGCTGAAACGAAAGCTTTGTGATGCTCCTGTTCTATCTCTGCCCGAGGGAAATGATGATTTCGTTGTCTATTGTGACGCGTCGAATCTAGGCCTTGGTTGTGTTCTTATGCAACGAGGTAAAGTTATAGCTTATGCGTCTAGACAGTTGAAAGTTCACGGGAAGAACTATACGACTCATGATCTTGAGTTAGGAGCTGTGGTTTTCGCGCTAAAAATCTGGAGACATTATCTTTTTGGCACAAAGTGTGTGGTTTTCACAGACCACAAAAGTCTTCAGCATATTCTTAATCAGAAGGAGTTGAACATGAGGCAACGATGCTGGGTTGAGCTATTGAACGACTACGATTGCGAAATTCGCTACCATCCTGGTAAGGCGAATGTCGTAGCTGATGCACTTAGTCGAAAGGAGCGAGTCGAGCTCAATTCTGTTCGAACTCTATCTGATATCCAATCTCGTGTTCTTCAAGCTCAACGATCCTGTGTGATCAAAGGCTTATTGAAATATGAGCTACCGCTTCAACTCGAACTCAAACTCGAAAGGAAAGACGATGGTTTACTCTACTTCAAGGATCGTTTGTGGATTCCGAAACAAGACGATCTTCGCACCCTAGTGATGGACGAATCTCACAAGTCTCGATATTCTATCCATCCTTGTGCTGATAAAATGTACAAGGATCTTTGTACTCAGTACTGGTGGCCTGGTATGAAAAAGGATGTTGCCTTGTATGTATCGAAATGCCTAACTTGTCTCAAAGTCAAGGCTGAACATCAATGACCTTTTGGTTTGCTTGTACAGCCAGAGATACCGGTTTGGAAGTGGGAGAACATTGCGATGGATCTCATCACTAAATTACCGCGTACGTCAAAAGGTCATGATGCTATTTGGGTTGTTATCGATCGATTAACGAAATCAGCTCATTTTATTCCAATTCGCGAGGATCTATCTGCTGATAAACTGGCAAAGATTTATGTTGATGAGATTGTATCACGACATGGTGTGCCTTTGGATATCATTTCTGATCGTAATGCTCGATTTTCATCTCATTTTTGGAAAACCATGCAATCTGCTTTGGGAACCCAACTGAATCTAAGCACTGCTTATCATCCCCAAACAGATGGTCAATCTGAGCGAACAATTCAAACTTTGGAGGATATGCTTAGAGCATGCGTGATCGACTTTGGTGGTAATTGGGATTCTCATCTTCCACTGATCGAGTTCTCCTACAACAATAGTCATCATGCTAGTATTAATATGGCACCATTCGAAGCTCTCTACGGTCGAAAATGTCGTTCACCTGTCTGTTGGAACGAGACCGGTGAAGCTCAGCTTACTGGACCTGAGCTCGTTCTGGAAACAACAGACAAAATCAAGAAAATCTGCGATAATCTTGTGACAGCTCGAAACCGTCAAAAGAGTTATGCGGATATATGATGCAAGCCCTTAGAATTTCAAATCAGAGATCGTTTCCTACTCAAGGTTTCACCTTGGAAGGGAGTGATGAGATTTGGAAAGAAAGGAAAACTTGCACCTCGATATGTGGGACCATTTAAGATTGTGGAAAGAATTGGGAAGGTTGCCTATCGACTAGAGCTACCTCCAGAGCTTGGATATATTCATCCGACTTTTCACGTGTCTAATTTGCGAAAGTGTTTAGCTGACGCTGATCTTCACATTCCTCTCGACAAGATCCGAATCAACGAAATGATGCACTTTGTCGAGAAACCCGTGGAGATAGTGGACCGTACATTCAAACAGTTGAAGAACAAACGGTTACGATTGGTCAAAATTCGTTGGGAATCCAAACGTGGCCCAGAGTTTACTTGGGAATGTGAGGACCAAATGAAGATTAAATATCCGCATTTTTTTCACAAGCTTCCTCTAGTTAAAATTTCGGGACGAAATTTCCTGAAGTAGGGGAGACTGTGACAACTGTGTTCTGTAATTGATGTACAATGTAAAACAATGTTGATTATTAATAAAACAATGTGCTTTGGTGTTATTATATGTGTTTTGGTGTTATTATATGTGTAATTGTGTTTGATGATTTTACAATTCGATTCGATTCCGATTTCAAGCTCCAAATCGCTTTCTGGAGGGTTATACGCGCACTGATACGTAAATATAACCAGTTTAATGCAACAAACACTCCTTAATAGTGACATAGGCTTAACATACCTTAAATAACCTCCACATAACTTAGAAATAAGTTCTGGATGGTTTGGTGTGTTGAAATCAAGTTTGTTTGATCGCAGGGACTATTTGTGTCAAACTGCAAAACTATACCGATTTGTGTAGTAATGAACACCCTGGGACTTGATCATAAGTTAAACATACCCTAAATATCCTTTACATAGCTTAGAAATAGCCTTTGAGGGGTTCGGTATGCTAAAATAAACTTTATTGATCAATAGGGACTAAAAGCGTCAAAAAGTGCACAAGTTTGCATTTTCGCGCATATCATACGTTCTGAATATATTCGGACATCCAAAAATTTATGTAATCATTAAAATATTTTATTTTAGTGATTGGGATGCTAAAACTTCATTCGTTTCGCAATTTGGATCGTACACGCGTTCGTTACGACTTCCGTCGTAATTAACCGAACAACGCAACCGTGCGGCCAAACGAACCGACACCCGAGATGTTTTCAAGCATATTTCATGTTCCCTATATTTTAACATCATTGTGGAGCTTGAAAATGGGTTTGACGGGTGTTAGAAGTGCCGATACGCAACGAAACAAGGTGCAGGGGCTAAACTGTAAATAAGTGAAAGTGGCTGGTCTGCAGGTCCCTTACGGACCGTATGGACCATAGCTTACGGTCCGTAAGCTTGTGCCAGCACCACCGAATTTAGAAACTTCCATTCCAGCTGTTGCAACTGGTTTTAGACATTGTTTTTGCAATCTATAGACTTGTTTGTCTGTTTTGCTAGTTGCCCAACCTTAGATTAACAAGTGTATGGCCAAGATTTGAGCTTCACAACACTTAGGATGATCCAATAACTCCTAACTTACTATAAATAGCAACCCCCCACTTCACTTCATTCTCACACTTGATCTGAAATCAGCTCTAAGTTGGGGTGTTTACACTTCATACCTGAGCTATTTTAGATCAAACATCCTTCTTGGACCCTTTGTAAGTCCTCTTCTTGCTTGTTCTTGTATTTCAAGCATGAAAGTCAAACAAGTTTGACTTTCAGCTTTGACTAGTCAATGGTCAACACAAAGTTCCGTTGAACTTTGCAACGTGAGCGTAATCACGATGGTTATAGTCCCTTGTGACTATACCTACTGATTACCACGTTGACTAGGCGTAGTGACGACTCGTAGTTTCGGCCAAAATACGTGTTTAAGCGTATTTTGTAACCAAACTATTCTTGGGTATCAAAACCATTTGTTTTGATATTAAAACCTGTTTTCTAACTTAACTAAACATGTTTTAACATGTTTAGCTTGTCACTTTTAGATTAGTGCTTGTGTAGAGTCGTAAGTCAAGCGGACTAAACACCCGCTTAGACTTTCGAACTCGACCCATTTGGTCGATCATTAGGATCCGACCAAACATGTTTAGTGACCATAGTTGCATAGGGAATAACCTTCCGAGGTTATACCTTATGGTTACTTAGGTTTAAGTAGTTGTATGATAAGTAGTTTATATGCCTTAGGTAAATGACCAAAATGCCCTTTTCATGCATAATTGGTAATTAAGCATATGTAACATAAACTTTTGTCACGTAACTGATTATTCAACATATTTAAACATGTTTAGGCATATAACACTTGTCATAGGACTAGTTAGACGTCTCGAATGCGCTTTTGCGCGCACGACGAGTTAAAGTAGCGTAAGCTACCTTAATGGGTCGCAACGGGTCGAAAGCAATTAGGTTAGGTTCCGATTTAGGATGTAGGCTTTGTTAAACCATATCACATGAGTTCCAACACTTATTTGGTTTACAAGACCTCATCCTATCCGATCTTTCGATTTAGGTGTCTATTGTTTGACTAGTGATTCGATTACTAGGTGCTGTTTGATTTCTCTGGTTTGCTCGAGTTTGTTGAAGTTATATTGATTGAGGATACTTTGCACTCCATGTGAGTACATAGTTCCCCTATTTTACTGTTTTCAATTGTTGTGGGGTGATTCATATGTATCAAAACGATTTTCGATATTATAACGATGATTTCAAAAACGATTAAGATGGTTTATACTAAACTAATAACAATTTCAATAAAGTGAATAAACTAGTTGGTTGTATCTACATAACGAATGGCATTCATTAGCATTGATCAAGTCGACCAGTATTAGGTTATGGTACCATAGGATCTGACAAATCCCGTTATCAGACTGCACCCATGGTTATGTGTGGGTTAGGTGGGTAACGACTGAATCTGTGATTATTAATTTACCCTTTGGTGGTTTATTAATGCGAGAGTGAGATAGTCGAGTCACGAAGGTTTGAATGTTATTAGCGAGGCGACAATAAATAGTTTTCAGACTTAAAACGAGGATGATTTAAACAATTTAAACGAATTAACGATTTGGGAACGATTCATACAAGATTGAACGAGTTGGATAAACGATTGGTTTTTGGTTAAGTGTTTAGATAACGGGACGGGGGTAATGTGGTGAAAACATGGTAGATACGCCGCTGGTACTTCTTATATATAAGTGTTTTCATCGTATTACATACCGTGGCGTTATTTAGTTCACTTGGGTAAACGATTTTGAAACGATGTCACACAAACGAAATGATATAAACCATACGAGTTTTATTAACAAGATTTATTAACGAGTTTTATTAACGAGATGTTTTACAATTTGCTTTACTAAAACAAATGTTTTTGGGTTAATAATCATGCCTACGAGGTTTTATAAACTATAACCCGCTTGATTTGAGTTGGTTAATTAAGTTGCAGTATTATACTCTTTTCAAAACAAGGTTTTTTAATAAAGTATTGCAACATTTAAACTAGCCATGAATCCGACACTCCTATAAAACCTATGTACTCGCCAACATTTCTTTGCTGACTTTGTTTTTACATATGTTTCAGGTGATGTTGCTTAATGATGATTACTAGGATGCATGAGTCACTTAGGATCTGGACGAGGCCTTAGTGACATAATAACAATATTAGTCGATATGTAACTTGTTTGTTTTGTGTTAAAACAATGTAAATTACTTAATGAATCAATAAAACGAAACTTTTTGTATCCATGGTTGTGAAACAATAATTCTGCCACGACACTCCCCGACGTTTTCTCCGTGGTTTTGTTGTTTTAACGCGGTCGGGGTGTGACACCCAAGTAGCCGGGTTAATGTATTAATAGTAGTTTACATATGAGGGGATCAAGCCATTCGCACCCCCACCATCCAATACCAGTGGGTATTGAAGGAGGTCCTAGTAAGCTTGACCCAGGTCCTTGCAGGATCTATATACTAAACAAGGCAAGAACCTTACCAAACCATTCCCTTAACCCCCGACCAGGTAGCCAACATATCTCTATATAGACCGTAGAGATATGAATGGTGTAAATCTTTTATTTTATATAGACAGTGAAATAATGCCAAGACACCACGAACAAATGATAAGGAAGTTTCACCTTCAACATAAGAAACTAGTTATTAAATTCATTAATACAAAACCAAATAAAAAGTGTGTAAAGATTAAAAAACAAAAGTATTACACTAAATGCTTGTCTTCACCAAGTGATGTAAGAGACTTAGGCAAACATGGCCTTTGATTGTCAAGAACTCTTACTATCAATCTTGGATCCCGAGACTACTACACACACTCTAAGATGGATGATGGATGATGGTGATGGATGTGGGTGTTGTGATGGTGGTGGAGTGTGGGTGAAGTGGGAGAGAGGTGGTTTGTCAAGGGATACCTTTGAAGTGAACCAAGCACCCCTATTTATAGCCTGCACAGAAGCCCACACACGGCCCCGTGTCCACTGGGCACGGCCCCATGTCCATCCACTTTCTCTTTCTTCATTAATTGCAATTTGTTTGCATTAGCTCCACACGCCCCCGTGTCCGCTGGGCACGGCCCTGTGTGTAGAAGCGTATCGTACTATCAATATTTGCTTGGATTCTACGAATCTTAGCGTTAACCACGACCGTGTTGAGCTGGGCACACCCCCGTGTCGGGAAATAGAAGCTTCTATGCTTTTGTCCTTTCTGCAGACACCTGAACACGCCCCCGTGTCCGCTGGGCATGGGGCCATGGTCAGCCTTCTGTTTACTTGTTTTTTCTTGGGAAGATGCTGTCGAGGGGTTGGGCAAGCCACGTTTATTCCTTTTCTTGTAATTATGTTAGATTTGGCTGAATTTTTGCTTCTTTTGTTCATTTACGCTCTTTTAATTCTGAAAATAGAAAAGGAAGACAAAAGCACACTTTTTTCCAACATTAGTACTAAAAAAGGGTTAGTTTTATGCCTCATTTGATGTAATTTATATGTTGCATTTTACGCACATCATGCATCACACATACACTTGTCATGATCCTACAATCATTCCACAACTATAAATACCCCCTCCTTCACCTCCTTCTTTGCTCATTTCCATCTTTTCTACTCTTTTGAACTCTAAGTGGAGGATTCCTTCTTTGGGAGCCACCTACCTGAGTTCTCATAGTTCAATCTTTTAGCCATAGAGCCTTGTAAGTGTTCTTTCATGACTTAGTCTTTATTTTCAGCCATTTAGAGCTGAAAGTCAAACAGTTTGACTTTCGGTTTGGACCATCAATTGGTCAAATCAAAGTTCAATTGAACTTTGCAACGTGAATGTAATCATGATGGTTATAATCCTTAGAGATTATACCTACTGATTACCACGTTGACTAGGCGTATGACGAGTCAAAGTTTTGGTCAAAATGCGTATTTATGCACATTTTACGACGGAACTACTTTTAGGTATCAAAACACTTTGTTCTGATACCAAATTAGTTTTCTAACTTAGTTAAACATGTTTTAACATGTTTAACTCGTCACTACTAGTTTAGTGCTTGTTTAGGGTCGTAACTTAAGCGGTCTCGACAACCTCTTAGGCTTTCGAACCCGACCCGTTTGGTCGATCATTAGGATCCGACCAAACTTATTTAGTGACCATAGTTGCATAGGTAATAACCTACTGAGGTTATACCTTATGATCACTTAGGTTGGTTAGTTATCCATTAAGTCGTTTATATGCCCATTGAAAATTACCAAAATGCCCTTTTTGAGCATAAATTCATATTTTGCATACGTGAACAAGTTTTTGACATCTAAACTGATTTAGTAACATTTTCAAACATAATTGGGCATGTAAGACTTAACATAGGACATAGATAACCATCCGACCTTAGATTTACGCAAACGACGCGTTAGAGTAGCTTAAACTACCTTAACGGGTCGAAACGGGTCAAAAGCACTTAGGATAACTTTCTAATCAGAATGTAGGTCTATTAAATCATGCCATATGAGTTCCAATACTCATTTGATTTATAGAACTTCATTCTATCATATCTCCCGATTTAGGATCCGATTATTAACGTAGTTGCCTATATTAGGTGTCGTTTGATTCCGTGATCCTTGAAGCTTTATTTGGTCTTATTTCCAAGACTAATAAGCAATCCCAAGTGAGTACATAGTCCCCTATTTTACCGCTTTTAAATACTTTGGGGTGATACACTTGTGCCTACATGTTACTTTCATGCTTTCATTGCTTTTTTTTTATGACATAAACATGCTATGTTCACTTAGTACACCTATAGTACATGATTTCAATTATGTTTTGCTATGTATGTTGACTGAGCATGCTAGCACATTGATTTCATAGACACTTTGTTGCATATGTTTACTCAGCATATGGACACATTGATTTACATTACATTTCTGCTGCATATGTTTACTCAGCATATGGGCACAATTGATTTCATGGACATTTCTACTATGTATGTTTACTTAGCATACTTAGTACATGGTTTTCACATAGCATGCTTACATTGGCTATGACATTTGGTATGTTTAACGGGACAATAATACATTCATTAACATTGATCACGCCGCTCGGTAGTATGTAATGGCACCATAGGACTTGACAAATCCCGTTCCCAATTTCCTAGCTTTGTTTGGAAGTAGGGAATGACAGAATCCGATATACATAATTGATAAACCTTTAACTTGTTAAGGGTTTTTCCGACAGTCGCAAGGCTTGAATGTATGCGATAAACATTACTGCAAAAATTTTTGTAATCATAAAGCATTGTTTTCTGTAAAACATAACTTTTGTTTTAAACTTAGGTTTATTCAAAAACATTGTTTTGTACATTTACATATGGGGTTGAGTAAATACTTTTTATTCACCATACATGACATTTGGTTACACATTGACATTATACATATGGTTTGAGTAAATACTTTTTACTTGCCATACCTTACATGTAATTATATATGACATAGTTTACACTTGACATTGAACATGGTTTACACATGAACATTTTGACATTGGTTTAAACAAGACATTTTTGGTGATTATTGATAAGTGATTTATATAACGAGGCGTGTGTAATATGATAAAAGCATGGTGGATACGCCGCTGGTACTTCCTATATATAAGTGCTTTTATGATATTATATATCGCAGCGTTATCTAAACCACTTCGACAAAGACATGATACATTTTTATACAAATAACATATTTTTACAAGACATTGTTTTACAATGACATGTTTTACACAAATCCATTTTTACTTGGTTATTTATTTAACCATGCATTTTTCTTTTATTATCATTTGATTTTCATATCGATTTTCATATGATTTATAAAAGAAAACACTTTTTAGAGGTTCATAACTACTTTTTGTTAAACAATTCTTTCAACTACAAGTCATGAATCCCTCAACAACAAAACCTATGTATCTCACATGCATTTTTATGCTGACGCACCTATTTTCACATGTGTTTCAGGTGCTAATGTATGATGATGTTTGTGCTACACTTAGGCAGACTCGGGACTTAATGACTTAAAAGACAATTTAATTATGTTATGTTTTTGATAATTCCAAGACAATGTAAGCACTTTACTTAATAATACAAAACTTTAATTACCATGGTTGTGAAACAATAATTCTGTCGCTCCACTCCCTGACGTTTCTGCCGCGGTTTGTTGTTTTACGCGGTCGGGGTGTGACACCAATCTTGTCACTGGTGCAAACACTTCATTGTAATCAATCCCTTCTTGCTGATTGAAACTTTTGACTACCAATCAAGCCTTGTTTCTCGTTACGTTCCCTCTATCGTCTCTCTTGCACTTAAACACCCACTTAGTGCCAATATCTTTTTCACCTTTAGGAAGGTCGACTAACTCCTAAACCTTCAACTTTGCAAATTGGGCCAGTTCCTCTTGCATAGCTTCAACCCATGAAGTGCCTTTCAAAGCCATATGAATGTTTTTCGGCTCCTCTTGGGAAATAAAGCAGCTATACAAGCACTCATTCATAGTCCCAGTCTTCTCAATCGTAGCATACAGACCTGAATTCTCTGCTATGCTTCTCCTCTTCTGAACACCTGCAGTAGGATCTCCTAGTATCATGTTAACTGGATGATCTCTATTTGCTCGTGTAGTAGCAACGGTATCGACTTCTAAATTGTCACCCAGGTTAGATACAACCTCTCCCTGAATATTCTGATTTGCAAATGGATTAGTGAAATCCTCCCCCTGAATGGGTTCAGAGTCACTATCACTTGAATCAAGATTAGCAGCACTTGAGGAAGTTCCCGGAGCATCTGTCATTGAAAAACTCGATCTTGGCACGAACTCGCCCTCATCATCTTCACTGATCACTGTTTGAATTAGCTGAGAGTCATCTGCATTTGAAAACTCAGGAATATTAAATGATTTAAAAACACTATCATAATCATATAATATAGTAGGACCACTCGTTGATTGTTAAGGTTTGTATGTAGTAATTTCAACATTAAACACAGCCTCAATTTTACTAGTTTTTAGATTGAAAACCCTTTTATTCGGTGTGCCAGGTACGTAACCTAGAAAGTAACCTTCATCGGCTACCTCACCGAATTTTTGTTTATCTTTGTTTTGCATAATTGTGCAGGGTAATCCAAAAGGTTCAAAGCCTTTTAAGTTTGGTTTTTTGTTAAACATAAGTTCATGACATGTTTTGTTAAAACGTTTAATGATTAAAACTCTGTTTAGGATGTAGCAAGCTATATTCACAGCTTCTCCCCAGAAAAGAACTGAAAGCTTTGAATCTGAAAGCATAGTCCTAGCGGCTTCAATCAACGTCCTGTTTTTCCTCTTAGCGACTCTGTTCTGTTGAGGTGTATAAGGAGCAGAATATTGATGTTCTATTCCTTTGCGAAGACAATAGAGATCCAGAATCCGATTCTTGAACTTCGTGCCATTGTCACTCCTTATCCTCTAGATCCTTGCTTCATGGATGTTTTCCAATTGCGTAAAAAGATCTATCAGCATCTCCGCTGTCTAATCTTTTGTACCTAAAAAGAAAACCCATGAATAACGTGAGTAATCATCTTTGACAACAAGAAAGTAGTACTTTCCACCTATGCTCCTTACGTTCACTGGACCGAATAAATCCATGTGAAGTAATTCATAAGGGGCATCTATGGAATTTACTGTTTTGGATTTGTGAGGTTTCTTGTGTTGTTTTCCCTTTTGACATGGAAGACATTTATCTTCCACGTGTAACCTCTGCAATGGCACCCCATTCACTAACTCGTTTTTAATAATATAGTTCATTTTGCGATAGTGAATATGGGCCATGTGTCTGTGCCACAACATTGATTCAGCTTCAGATGCTTTTGATAGCAAACACGCCACCACAGCAGACGGATCCTTAGCACCCATGTCCATGACATGAGTATCATTTCTCCTCGGTGCACGCATCACTATCGAATCATCTAGAATAACCAAACCCGGTTTCAACACCAATGCTTCAGACTTGGTAAAATGGACCGAGTGACCGTTGTTGCAGACTTGTGACACACTCATCAGATTGTGTTTAAGCTGCTCAACATAGTTCACTTTGTCTAGTATGATCTTCTTGTTGGTCACTTTTCCTCGACCTATAATTCAACCACCTTTAGCACCAGCAAAATTTACATGTCCTCCATCATAATTTTCAAACTCAGTCAGCAATCTCGCATCCCCCGTCATGTGCCTGGAGCAGCCACTATCAACATACCATAAGTTGATAATTCCCCTTAGCAGCTCCTGCACCACCCAAAAAATAATTAGTTAGATTGGGGGACCCAAGCCTTAATGGTCTTTGGTCTTCCAGATTCATCAACCACAGGAACATCCATCCAATATCCACCACTCCTAACTGGAGTCTTGGATCTAGGACCTCGAGATGGAAATGGGGTTTGATTTCCACAAGGTCTCTAGTCTTGGGGATTCCTATGCATGTTTAGACTCTGCGACCTTTGGAAATATTTATTTTGAGTCTTTGAGTTTCGATTTACATAACTTGAGTTCGATTGAACTCTTGGTTGACTCCAAGAAGATTGATTGTTGTAATTTCTAAAGCCATTGTTGTAAAAAGTGCGACCACCATTATTTTGGTATCGAGTTTGATATTGACCTTGACTTCTGAAATTAAATGAATTATATTTGTTCATTCTTGGTGAACTGCTTCTAGGTCTCTCAAATCTGCCTGATGTAGATTCAGGCTGAAATCTTTGTTGATTTCTTTGAAAACGAGGAACTTGAGTAGTTCCTTTTCAGCCTTATCTACACCAACAGCAACACCCTCTTGTTGCTTAGAAGCTGTTGGTGCATACGTCTGTCGACTTCGTCTTGTATCGAGTCTTACATTGTTAGGAGCACGAAAAACGAGAAAATAGGCCAACTGGAAAGTTCAAACGAAATTACATAGTGTAATTCCGTTTGAAATGAACAAGTCAGTTCAAGCGAAATCACTTATGTTAATTCCGTTTGAACTGCTAATTTCGCATGAGATGTTAATTCCGCTTGTACGTGATTCCGTTTGAGCCTGTTCAAACGGAATTAGAAGGTCTATAAATAGAGGATAGGTCCATGTCATTTGAAACGGAATTAGCAAGAGTGTTTTCCGACGGCGAAGCTCTGTCGAAGTGTCTACAGACTTGTAATTGTTACCAGATCAATAGAAAGACAGTTAAAAGTGATAATCTTGCTGAATTACACACAATATGTCTGTTTTCGCCTTTCATATTGTGTAGAACACCTCTGATCGACTCGTTTCGGGTCCGTACAGGATCCTACATGTGGTATCAGAGCTCAGGAGGAGGAGTTCTGCAGTTTTCAGCTTAATTTCATCTTATTTTCTTACTTCTACACCTTCTTTTCTAAATTGAACAAGTTTTAACGGTTAAAATGGCCTGAATTTTTCACAACATAAGCGAAATTGTGTTTTAACAAACCCTTGAGAAAATCAGAACAAAATTCAAAGTAAAAGTGACAAAAATGGGCCAAACAGTTAATCCCGTTTGAACGAGTACCATAATTCTGTTTGAAAGTTGGTGGTAATTCCGCTTGAAAACGTAATTTCACTTGGATATTCAGCTTCAGTGTTGTTATTCCGTTTGAAAGTTTGAAACGGAATTAGTAATTCCGCTTCAAATTGGTATTCCGTTTGAAAGTTCAAACGAAATCAGTAATTTCGTTTTAAAAGTCTAATTTCGTTTGAATCCTTAATTCCGTTTGAAGTTTGTGTGCAGGTTAATCTCGCTTGAAGGGGTAATCTCGTTTGAAGTAATTTCATTTGAAACCTAATCTCGCTTGAAAGTACCTGTTTTGTGAAAAAGTTTACCGAATCATGAGTGAAGAATTTTACAACGCATTTGCAACATCCCCAACTACTCCGGCTACCATTGCTCAAAGCATGAACTTAGAAAATGAGACTGGAACTATGCAAAAACCCCCGAAGCTAATGAGCATTGAGGAGTATTACGGTTGGATAGATCGGTTTGAAAACTGGGTTCAAGCAATTCATTTGAGATCTTGGGAGTGTATTTTGAAAAAATATGTACTACCACGTACTGATCTGCAAGTTGAGAAAACAATCTCTGAATTCACTGATAAGGAACGAGACATGTACAAAGCTGAAAAGATGATGATTAGTCTACTTCAGCAAGCTATTAAAGAAGACATCTTTGTATTGCTTCAACATGACAAAACTTCAAAATCAATTTGGGACGCTCTTAAAATCAAATTTGAGGGAAGTGAGAAGATGATAAAAAGTAAAAAGGCATTACTTAAGAAAGAATTTGATCTATTCACAAGTATGCCAGGGGAAGATACAAAGAAATTGATTGAAAGATATTGCCACTTAGTGCGTTCTATGTCATTGTTAAGCATAACCAAAGAACGAGAGGAATGGGTTGACAAATTAGCTGATGCTTTACCTCAGAAAGAATGCGGTACATTTTTAATGATATTAAAGAACACCGGAGAATATGATGGTTTGACAATTTCTCAGTTCATCGAGAAGATTGAGGGTCAAGATCTTGAACAGCAAAAGATTGCAAGGATGAGTAATCCGAGTGGTCAACAAGATGTGAAAATGTATTACAAAGGCAATGTTCAAGAGGTTGAAATGAGTCCGAAGATTCAAACTGCTTTTAATGCTGGAGACTTATCTGGAACTGTTGAACAAAGTCCAAATAGCAGCAGTGGTTTTTCTTCATATCCGAGGGTTAATCCAAAGAGTTCAACTTCAAGTGTTCACTCTCAAAGTTCAAAAAGTGGGAATGGTTGTGTGATATAGTGCAACATTGCATTGAATCTTCCAGATGGTCAAATTTTTTCAGAAGAAATTGCAAAAGATCACATGGAGTTACTTGCAACTGTCCTACAATCCTATGAAGGTTTGGTTGCAGGGAGGATCGAAAATCCTATGCTGACGAAAGAGGATTACGATCAGATAGACGCTGAAGAGATGGAGCTCATGAACATCAAATGGTGCTTAGCTAGTGTCTTGAGAAGAGCTGAAAAGTTCAAAATGATTACAGGAAGAAATGATTTCTTGGATGCACATGTTTCTACTTTGGGTTTTGATAAATCTAAAGTTACTTGTTTTCGATGCAGAGAGAAAGGTCATTTCAAAAGAGAATGCAAAAATCAGGAAGCGAGTGGAGCAAAGAATCCATTTGGAAAAGATGATTACTATCGGAAAGCCATATATCAACAAGTTGCTCATCAATCGCATCAACAAAAAGATTCACAAACTGCTCATGGGAAAATGATCGAAGATGCAAACAAGAAAGCTTATTATGGTATCATTGATCAAGACGATGAGAAAATGGCTCCAGGATTTAGCTGGGATAGGTTTGTGGATGAGAATAGGGAGTTTAAAGCTTTCATTACTCAAATAGTTCGAAAGCCTGATTTGTTTACAGAATGGATGAAAGTGATTGGTGTTCATGAGAAGAATCAAGAAGAAGAATCTGTTTCATCTGATGAAAGTTCAGAAGAAGCAACTATTTTTGATCAAACACAATCTGATTCTGGTTCTTCAGATGATAGTTCTGAAAAGACAATAGATTTTGATCAATCACCAACTGATGACAGTGGTGATGATGAGGAAGAAAGACATATTAATGTTGCAAAATCTCATTTATCTCCTGAAAGTTTTCAATTTTATTTTGCAGATTGCTTGGAGAAATTGAAGAAGAAACAAGCAGCAAAAGAGTTGAAAAAGATGAAGGAAGTTAATGTTGCTGAGAAGAATGGTGAAGCTGAGAAGGTGATTGAAGCTGAAACAGTGATTGAGGTTGAGAAGGTCATCGAAGTTGAAAAGATTGTGGAAGTCATCAAGCCTTGTTCAAAGTGTTTGGAATCTTGCAAGAAATGTGCAGAAAAAGATGAGAAGCTAAGTGAGCAAGAAAAGATGAAAGAACAATTATTGTTCAATCTCAATTATGTGAAAGAGTCATATGATGTGCTAAATAGAACAGTAACTGGTCTTCAAAAGACAAATTCTGAAAGAGAAGATGCATTGACCATGATGAATGCTGTGATGATGTCGAAGCAAAAATCCATAAATCATTATATTGAAGAATGTGGAAAGTTGCAGCGAGAGTTGGAAAATGAAAAGATAGAGAATGAGAGAATCAGACGTTTATTACAGAGTTATTCTAGTTCTGATTATCTCAGTGATCGAATTTATCTAACTATTGCAGGTTTTGAAGCATTTCAAAATGATGAGAAGCCAAAGAAGAAGGATACTGGTAAGAAGTAGAGTGTTAGTTATAACAAGTGTCCGCCTCCAATTTGGGAAGGGTATTCTCCTAGAAAACCGAATGAGGAGCAAGTCGAAAAAGCAGTCAATATAAAGTTAAAGTCCGATATAACCGATGAATTACTAGAAAACATTGATGTCGTTTTTACATCGTCTGACACTGATCATGAGTTCAAGTTAATAAAAAAAGGTGGTCGATCAGGTGTTGGATACAGATGAGGAGTCAGAGTTAAAGTCTGAGTCAAAGTCCGAGTCTGGGTGTTCAAGTTCGTCCGTCAAAAGTTTGAGTTCGTCGGTCAACAGTTCAAAATCATCATTTAAACGGGTTTACAATAAAGAATTTCTATTATTAAAATCTAATTTGAAGGATGAAACATTCGAAGTTGCATACACTTTGAATGATTCTGACAAATTATATACTGATAAAGAATTTCCAATAAGAAGTGTTCAAGTTGAAAATATCAAAAAGGTTTTCAAACTAACAGAAATCAATATTTCTGAAATAAAAGATGTAAATCTTACTGAAAAACCTAAAAAATACACTTCAAGAGTTCAACAACGTTTAAACAAGAAAAAAGGTTACGGTTCTGGTTCTGGTTTTCAAAAGAAAACAAGCCATAACGGTAATTTCAAAAAGAAAGGTTTAGGTTTTATTCCACCTGAAAATTATAAACATGAAAAAACTTCTAAAACAAATACAAAATTTGTTGCAGGAACAAGCTGTGAAGAAGAATCAAAAAGCTCATTCTGGAAGCAATCAAACAGAGAATTCCTTGCCAAGAAGCAAGAGAATGTGAAGAATGGAGCTAATCAAAGAAAGGAGACAAGAACCTGTTATAAATGCAATGAAGCTGGTCACATTGCATGGAACTGTTCTCAAGCAACAAAAATAAAACAGGAAGTCTCTAAAAAACTCAAAGAAAAGTTGTTGAGGAAAATAAACCACCAACTGAAAAATTCAAATTTTTTGAAAATTCAACATATGAAGTTGGTGAGTGTTCAAAGACACATTTTTACAAAAAGAGAGCCAAGAATGACAACCAAGTGTGGGTTGTTAAGAAGGTTCATGAGGATGTTGAAAAGTTTGATGTGAAATCTGGCGATGAATCTAACTCCACAAAGTTAGTCGAGTTAAAAGATGAAAACTCAGTACCTCCAATGGATAATGTTCATTTTCCACCATTGAGGGCTGAAAATTTTAAATCAAAAGTTGGGAAGGTTGAGATCTCGAATCAGTTCTATTCTGAGAAGAAAGAATTTGATGTCGAGAAAGCGTTTAATGGAAATGTGAAAAAGATTTTTGGAAAAATGGTTGAGGGTAAGGTGAAAGGGGTAAAGGATTTTTATGAAACAAAGAAAGCAACTTATTACCCAAGTGAAGTTGAGGAGGAGACATCCAAGTTTGGTCAGGCTTGGATGGCAGTTTTTCACAAGTAAAATCTTGACTTGCCGGAGCTTCCAGGTTGGTAAGTGTGGAGCAGGTATCGTCATCTTTCTTGAGAAATTCACTTTTGTGATATTACGACTTACAAGTGGTAAATCAGGGACATTAAGTTGTACTTGATTTTCTACAAGTGATAGTGTTGATAAAATCTAAAATTGTTAAATTTTTCAAATGGTTGAGAAAAACAATGTGATGAACCCCTAACCTACAAGTGGTAAAATCAACAAAACTTATTTTCCGGAAAAATCATTTTGGTTAAAACAAACTTAAGTGTTTTGAAATCATAATGAGAAAATAGTTTGTTGAAAGGGGGAGTTCTGATTGTTTATGTCAGGTGGATGGCGATTTGAAGCGATTTGATATCAGTTGTCAAATTACTTGTATAAGTTTGTTTTCAAATTTCCTTTAAATATGTTTGCATTTTAGGGGGAGTAAGAAATTTCCGGAAAATCCAAAAACATTTGAAAATTTGAAAAAGACAAAAACATTATAAAATCAAAAATGAGTTTTGTTGTAAAAAGAGGAAATGATAGTACATCAGTGGAAGATCATAGCATGCTAAAGAAATGGAAAGTCAAATGTGATAAACGGTATCACTGATGATGTGCCAGTAGGTTTTTGCACATTTAGTAGATTGTGTCGAGATATAAACCTAAATTTCAAACTTACTTATATCATGGGGAACATCTCTCGGATATATGGGTAACCCCCGAAATCTTGTTTGAAAGGTCCCTCTTTCTGAGATATTAGGTCTTTATGCTCAGTGATGTCTGGGGTATTATCCCGGGACTTCTGATTTTGCGGAAGCAATGGCCTAGTCCCCGGAGAATATTTTACGCTTGCTTGAAATGTAGCCTGCCCTCAGCATAAAAAATGATGAACCATTGAAAAATGCTAATTATGTGCTGTTGTAAAAAAGATCCTCTAAAGGGGACCCACCAAAAGTCGAAGCCGTCATCTCTCTGCTGAACGGAAGTTCTGACCTGAGCTCTCACGGTCCTCGCAATTAACCCCTTACAGATATCATCTGTGGTATACTCACCTGTAAGACTGAATATTGGGATCTGGATACGGGAGTATATTCTGAGGTGGGACACGCGATTAAGTTTAAGTGCTTAAGACATTAATCTCGTATCTCGAAACAGTTGAACTTTGTGTGAAAATTTAAGTGGATCAGTATACTGACAATCTAAGTGAATCGTTTAGAGCTTAAAATGTTTAAAGCTTAACGGTGTTGATGATTTGTTTCATAAACTGATATGATCCTCTTACACAAACTCACAAAAATATTGTATGTAAATATTTCTTTGCTGCATTTCATTTCTTTAAAAAATCCAAAAAGATTTTAGTGTGTTTTAGCATAAAATTTTGAAAAATTCAAAAAGATTTTCGACAACTGATGTTGGAGAGCTGATTTTCAAAATTCCAAGTGCTAAACATGATGAGCATGTGGTGAGGGGGAGTGTGTGTCTAACTGAGAAAATATTTTGAATATTAACCTACAAGTGGTTCATCAGAAATTATAATTGATAAATCATTCTGGTTTATTTTGAGGGGAAGTTTAGATAGATAAATTTGTAAATTGTTAAATTTGTGAAATTTATTGTGTGGTAGAGGATGTGCAGGATAACCTGGACTCTGAGCCTGAGAATAGAGCCAGGTCACAATCCTGATCCTATGAAAGCCAGGCTGCGATCCCAGCAAATCGAAAGGGGGAGTCTGAAGACATCCGAGTAGAGATTATATGTTGAAGAAAGAGAGTGATCAGACTGATAAAGACTCGACACATAAGACTCGTCAACATCCGAGGGGGAGTCTGTTGGTGCATACGTCTGTCGACTTCATCTTGTATCAAGTCTTGCATTGTTAGGAGCACGGAAAACGAGAAAATAGGCCAACTGGCAAGTTCAAACGAAATTACATAGTGTAATTCCGTTTGAAATGAACAAGTCAGTTCAAGCGAAATCACTTGTGTTAATTCTGTTTGAACTGCTAATTCCGCATGAGATGTTAATTCCGCTTGTACGTGATTCTGTTTAAGCATGTTCAAATGGAATTAGAAGGTCTATAAATAGGGGATAGGTCCATGTCATTTGAAACGGAATTAGCAAGAGTGTTTTCCAACGGCGAAGCTCTGTCGAAGTGTCTACAGACTTGTAATTGTTACCAGATCAATAGAAAGACAGTTAAAAGTGATAATCTTGCTGAATTACATACAATATGTCTGTTTCCGCCTTTCATATTGTGTAGAACACCTCTGATCGACTCGTTTCGGGTCCGTACACGATCCTACAGAAGCAGATTTCTTCGGAGAGTAAGACACTTTCTCCTCATTATCACCACTCTTCTCTAGTGATTTCCCTCTTTGTTTTTCACTGATTTGTGCTTCATCCTTTTTGTTAGGACAACAACTAGCTACATATCCCTTGGTGTGACATTTGAAGCACGATCTTTTTGTCAAAGACTTCTTTACAGAAGTCTTTGAACTAGATCCTTCATTTGATGATGATACCTTAGAAGGACTGTGTTCATTTTGCTTAGATTCAGATTTTTCTATGTTTTTATTTTTAGCAAACTCTACATTAGATTCATTTTCAATAACAGTGGTTTCGTTTTTCATGTCACTTCCCTGAACAAAAGTAACCTTCTTAACAAAAGTCTGGTTTTTCTGCGTAGGAGGTGAGTTTTTCTTTTTTAAAACAGGTTCCCTGTTATTTTCCTTCTTAACATCATCATACTCTGACACATCACCTTGACTTGATGTGGAACTACTTGGTGCAGATGACACAAAGTCTGTAAACTCATCTTCATCTGGAAAGAAAGAATAGTCATGACAAATAGGAGGTGGAACTTCATTGAATCCTTTGAAGCCCACACTGGTTTTGTCATTACTTTTCTTCAAGCCACCCATCATGTGTTTCATTACAAAAGTGGAATCTCTGAATTGACTCAATTTCTTTTTAAGTTCAACAATTTTGAGTTGTGCATCTGACAACTCTTTGCATTTTCAGAGATTTCTTTTGTTTTCTCACTCATCGTATCATGAGCTAAATCTATTATTTGAAGTTTTTCATTTAATTTGCAGGTTAAAACTTCAATTTCAGTTTCATAACCTTTAATTTTATTCAAATATAGAGACTCATTTCTTTTTACAAAATAGTTTGACTCTTTTATGATTGACATCTCATTTATCAGACTTTGGTTTTGTGTTGATAACCTGTCAACCTCACCCTGTAATTCCCTACATCTTAAACAAATAGAAGTAGCAGAGTTAGAACTTACCTTTCCTGTTGGTTTGTCAAAGTTGGCCATGAGTGCAGCAAGTTCAGCTTCCAATCTTTTATATGCAGCATCCTTTTCTTCAGCATCCTTTTCATCATCAGGGTTTAGCTTTTCTTCTTTAGCTTCAGTTCTCTGATCAGCATCAGCCTTTTCAACTCCACTCTCCTTCTCTACTTCAGCGTCTTCCTTGGC
Source organism: Helianthus tuberosus (assembly GCA_030545235.1). Taxonomy (NCBI): domain Eukaryota; kingdom Viridiplantae; phylum Streptophyta; class Magnoliopsida; order Asterales; family Asteraceae; genus Helianthus; species Helianthus tuberosus. Next base: position 68,483 of record JARYGA010051236.1, read on the forward strand.
TTCAGCATCAACCTTTGCTTCAGCATCATCTGGAACAATCTCTGCCATGAACACCTGTGTAACGTTTTCATAACCTTCCAGATGAACACTCCAATCATATGAACCTTCTCGTGCTGTAGAGATCAAAGCCCTTGAGCTAGAGTTGTTTGATGCATTCCTATTGTTTGAAATCTGACCCGAAGCCTCTGTTTTTGTTTTTGACATTCCCTAGCAAAATGCCCATAACTTTGACAGTTAAAGCACTTCACTTTGGTCTTGTCAAAACCAACACTCCTCCCTACAAACTTCCTTCATGTCCTGTTCATAAACCTCTTTACTCGTCTGGGGATCATAGCCATTTGCCATTGTAGATCCATCTCCTCTAAGTCATCAGGGTCAATCTGATCATAATCTTCATTGAAAGTGGCATGACCAAATATCTTTCCCTGAATGTAGTTCTCATAAGAAGCAACGAATGATGTAAGTAGAGCAAGATGTTCTTCTGCAGACTTCACACTCAGCGGCATACACTTTGTACTGCTACTGAGATTAGTAGCTGATTGTCTCTTAGCTCCAGTTGATCCTCCTGAAGCAGCAACAAAACATACATCACCCTCTACATTAATGGTGACCTGCTCATTCTCACACGAAAGAAACGCCGTTGCAGAATCACTGGAAGCATTATGAGACGAAGAAGATGGAATGCCTTTGTAAATCCTTGGATCTTGAACATGATCGTATCCTGTTTCCTTCTTCTTCATGTTTAGCTCATAAGCTCTCAGTTTTCCGATAACTTCTTCTAATTCTTTAGTCTCATAATCAGCTTCCCCCTTGATCATGAGAGTATAGATATCCTACTTAGCAGGTAAAGCATCAAGCAGCTTATCATTTATCTCTATATCAGTGTAGCCTTCAATGTCATAATTGTCCATTTCTGACATCAGATGATAGTATCTAGTGATGATATATTCGAGAGGCTCATTTCTCATGCCCTTAAAGACAGTAAACTGCTTCTTCAGCAGGTCTACTTTGTCCTTTTTTACATCAGCATTACCCTCAAATCTGTTCTCTAATGCATCCCACATTTCTTTCTAGGTAGTGTACCTCTTGAAAGAATGTTTAATGCCATCAGGAAGTGATATCTTTATTGCAGCAAGAGCCCTCTTTTCTGCTTCATACATTTTCTTCTGCTCAGCCTCCATGTTAACATAGGAAGTTACCCGTTATATACCCTCAAACTCATGAGTTGGGTTCACGTACCCATCTTCAATAGAGATCTACATACGCGTGTCCTGATATTCCACAAAGGACTGAAAGCTGTCTTTCCATGTAAGGTAGTTTTCTACCTTCATCATTTTTGGAGGTTTGTTCGTTGTGCCAACCTCATGCTCCATCCTTATCAACTTGTTTAGGTTTGACATGTTCGACACTTTAACGCACCCGACTGGTTAAAACCGTACAAAAAGTATCCAAAAACTGTGATTACCAAATTCTACCATTAGACTTGTCTTGAGAATATGAATCCAATGATATATATTGTCTAAGACCTTTTTCGGGATTTTCCAGAGTTCTTTTTTTTGTCCTAAAAATCCCATGAGTCTAACCGTGCACTTAGCTTGTTAAGATTATTTACGGATCAAACTCTACACCTAAATACGTTTAAAACTGAATGTGTCAGCTGATTAACTTTCCACCTTTTCTAATACACCTCGGAACAGTAATCCGAGATGGTTTTATCCGGAATAGTCTTATCCGAGATGATACAATTGTCCGAGATGGTCCGAAATGTCCAACTTCTGATCCGAGATGAACTCACTTGATCCGAGATGGTTAGAGATTAAACTCTGTTGATCCGATAAGAACTGTTTTGATTCGAGATGAACTATGTTGATCCGAGATGAACAACCATTCAATCCGATATGAGCACTATTATCCGAGATGCTCAGCAGAAGATCCGAGATCCTTCAGTTTCAATCCGAGATACAAGTTTTTTGGCCCAAAATGCAAGCCTTTTGATCCGAGATGCAACACTTGTGGTCCGAGATGATCCGAGATGCAAGATTTCTATCCGAGATGGATCGAAATCCTTGCTGTTTATCCGAGATGCACTAGCAGAACCCTAAACTTCGCAACTAGCCATCAAAAACACATCTAAAAACCCAACTTTTATGCCGAAATGATTCTGAACCAAGCCAAACAAGAGCCTAATGCTCTGATACCAATTGTAGGTCCTCTAATCCGTAAGGATCGTCACAGAATGGTCGATCCAACCTAGAGTGCGGAATCCTCTAGATCAGATTTTAAAAGAAATGAGTAGAAACATAAATCTTCACAAACCCGATCTTTATTGATTATCTTCTAATGATTACAATCAATCAAGATCTCCAATTCGTCCAAGCCTCTTGCTATTACGAATTCTCTCTAAAAGTGATTAAGGTGATTAATCTAAACCCTAATGCGAACCTATGTTTATATAGGACAACCTTTGCACATGGGCTAGGTCATGGGCTAGGCCCATTTCGCCTACCATTCCCCCTATGAGGGTTTGGTTTGGCCCAATCACTCTAAATTAACAAATACAAAGTGAAACCTGCTAACCGTTTATCATTTTACTAATTACAAGATATCCAAAGACCAAATCTGAAAGTTGTTGTCACAAATATGCACCAACACATTCTAGACTAGGGCTTCCAGTAGATTGCAACATTGCTAAGTTGTTTTTGTTATATCGGTTGTGCTTATTATTATATCTTGGATTGTAAGATATTAAGCCAGGTAAATACTCTTAACCTATTTTCCCTATATGGGCTTGGGATACGGTAAATTATTACCGCTTGGTCGGGTATAGGATCAATGTCGGATTGGGACTAAAAATCCGCATAACCGTTTTAATCTGTTTTGCTTGATAACTTAAACATTGGGGGTTAATAAGACCGTGTCATGGATATCCTCGTCTCATTTAATTGCAAATGACCATGACTTAAGCACGGGGTGTAGGCATACACCCGACATATGCTAATGCTATCATAAAATATTTTTCTTACCCATATTGGGGATTCCCTTTATGGGTTAAAGTGCCATGTCGGTTAATCATGTTATCGATGTTTAGTACCGGCCCTATATGTATTGATAAGCATGTAAAACTGTATACAAGATATATTTGTATTTTCCCAAGTTATTTATGAAAATACATGTGCCTAGTGCACATAAAATGATTTTGAAATATTTTCAAAATGTGTCGGTTATTTATATTTACCAGTGAAAACTAACATATTTTCAAAAGATTAAGCGCAGGTTGCAAGAATACGTAAATAGGCTGGAAGTTGCCCGATAAATGCTTAAGTGGAATTTGCAATTCCAAGCATTGAAGCCTAGTAGTCTGCTTACATAGTCATTCTGTTATTTCTGATCCGCCTGTGGATCTTTATACACTTTCCGTCTGTATATTATTTTTGAATATTCTGACATTATAATTTGTAATAGTATTTTAATTCCCAAGACTTCCACTGTGTTATATGTGTATATGTATCAATTTGTCACGTACCCTAAGTTCGGGCCCACCGGGAAATACATTACCTAGAGCTGTGTTTTGAATATTCTGCAACTTCAACCAGGCATCTTGAAATCTTCAACAGATTCCCCCTTGATTGATGTTCTGAGTTTGTTTTGACAATGTTATACACAAATTCCCCCTGAAATGAATTTTCAGGTCTTTGTTTGCACAATTCACGACTCCTTCTCAGATTTGCTAAACTACAATCTTCACGAATAATCACCAACTTGAAACTAATCACTGCAACTTCTCTGTTTCGACTTTAACCACGTCTGTGTTCGGTTTTTTATATATCATTTCAACACCATCGATAGCGCATTCCGCCTGCTTGATATTTTAATGTACAAAAACCCAACCGGAAATTGATAGAAACTTCGAACACCACACTGGTTAACTTCAAATCTGTGATTACCCACGAAAATCTGAAATGCCGTTTTTCGTGATCACTTTTAAGCACCTTCTGAATGATTGATCCATGTAAATGGTATTCTCTACAATCAGCAAATCTTCATCGGGTAACGAATTATCTGGTAACACATTCAGATCTCAGAAACATTCATCCACGGTCAAATTCACATTCTTGCTCTTCAGTCATGATAACAGATGTATAGTCATCTCCGCTAGTTCCGACAACAACTTAACCAACAAACATCATCATTCCCCGGTGATTAGTCCGAAAAACAATTCATCTGCTCGAAGATTAACCATTCTGACACTTTAGACTATCACACGTCTGTGATATCTTATAAGTATCATCTTTTAATGTTAATCCTGCTGACCGGCTTGACGAAGACCCGGGACTCAAACCCTAAGATGTCAATCTGACAGTGAGCTGTAGAGTTTGAACTTCCTATGATCACGAATTCACAAATCCAGATCATATGCATCTCTAGACAGTCCTGAAGTCGAAACCACCCGAATACAGTTTCATCGTCACGAATTTCATAAATGCTGGAATTTCATTATGAAATTTTTATTCCCCCTCATTTTTGCATATTCTGACGTCTTATCACTGAATTCCCCCTCAAATTGAGCTATTCAATCCTCTCTGTTCTCTGAAATACTTGACTATGCCGAAAATATGACAATTTTGCCCCAAAACGTCAGTTTTTCATCATTGCGGATTTTACGTTACGGCCCATTAATAGTCATATAACCCAGATGATAAACATTATGCACCATTATCATGACTACCCCACTAATTTCCACAATCCGTGATCACATCATCAAATCTGTTCGCTGAAGCCCCGGGCAGTGTCCCCGAACAACCCAGCTTGGTCGTTCAAACTTGAAAAAATTTTCAACCTCTAAATTTTTTCTGGAGACTCACCTCGTCATTGCGATCAAAATGCCTTTTTTAGGCATTTTCTCATCCGGACGAATGGAGTAGGTCCATCCCTGGGAAGGAACTAATTTGGAACGAATTGACTTTTAAGACCCAATGTCCATTCGTCCGAATCGACAAGGTCGATCCGTCCAAATCGAGATGTCCATCCGTCCGGTTGTGGATGCCCATCCGTCCGTATGGACTCTATCTCCTCGAACATGTCCGATCATCTCAAGAACATTCCCAATCACATTTTTCGATCCAAAAACTTTATTTCTGCGAATTTCATGATGAAACTTCATAGGATTGTGCGAAAATCAATCACAAACATTATTATGTCTTCAATTTCAAAATCTATTCATGAATTGACCTTCAATTTGATGTTTATTCGATGTTTAATGTCAAAACCTCCTCAAAATCCAAAAATAATGATGACCAAAATATACTCATGAATTTAATTCCGGAATATTTATGTAAGTTATATTCCTTGTTTGGTTTCTCCAATATTTTGGGTATAAATTGTATATTTATTCTCTTGGAAATTATGGTGATATTTTGTATTGTAATTCTTGGTATTTTGGTGAGTTATATTATTTCAAGTTCTAAAATAATATAACTAATACACATAATATACAAATAATCACACACAAGGTGACATCTAAATACATATTCTCCTAAATACATATTTAGTCACTTTTATTATCAAAAACCAACCTCCAATATTTTGTAATTTTTGTAACAAAATTTATGGCAAACTTTATATAAAAATATTTTTTTAGGTGTTCAAATTCTAGAAAAAATTTGCCATAGTTTCCCCTTAAAAATGGAGGTTTCTATGCTTTCAAAGCATTTCATTTTCTTTTATAAATCATCACAATCAACAACGAATCAAATAATACTTACCAAGTGCCATAATCAAGCCCTAATCACTACTTCATGAACTTGAATATTTATAAAAATTTGTAGTAACTTACTAGTGTGTTTAGTAAGCTTAGTTATCCTTTAAAGTGTGGTTATTTATTTAAAAACACCATTCTTGAAGAATTTAGATGCTTACAATTTGTAAAATAATTTTCTAAAAATATTTCTTCTTGATGTTTTCTTGTTAAATACATGTTTCTACACTTGATTAACCACTAAAAATGTGATTAGTTTCTTTAAGAATCAAGTTTATGTAAATCTTGTATTTTAACTTAGTTTCTTGAGAAAATCATTCTTGAAATCACATATTTACAAGACTTATATTCACTTTGATCATCATTATTCAAGAAAAACATTTCATACTTCAAGTTCATGCTTTTACATAAGGATGATCACTTTGATTTCTAACATAATCATCCTCTCATCTTGCTAGATTATGTCTTTAATCACTATTTAGCAAGTTCATATGATGGTTAATCATCATAAACACAAGTAATCATCAATCAATATTCACAGATACACTTAAACAACATGTATTCTTATGATTTTTAGTCTTATGTTTAACATTTATGTTCTTGATTGATAGTGTTCTTCATGATTAGTTTCTTGTAACATCTTTTAACCAACTAAACAAGATGTAAAATAGGATTAAGATGATCTTACTACTAGCTCTAGGCTAGGGATGAACGTAAGATGAAGATGAAGATGAATGTGGAGGTTAAAAGCTTGTGTGAGAGGTCCTTCCACTTCCAAAGGTTCCTAGCTCCTTATGCAAGCTTCTTACACCTTTGTATGCCTTGAGAATGAATGAAATGAAGTGAAAAATGATGGTGGTGTGGTGTGTGGTTTCGGCCGAGAGCAAGAGGGGGAAGAAGAAGAAGATGGAGTGTAGTGTGTTGTGTGAAAATGAGAAGTTAAGGCACTTGTGGTTTCTTATAAAATCCACCAACACATTGTAGTCTATTGTGTAATGTGTCATCAAAAGCAAGAGACAAGATCAAATTTAATAAGCAAATAAAATCAAGGTGGGGGCTACCTTGTAACCGTGTAGTTAGGGGGTCTTGGTTAAGTTGAAATGGTTAGTTAAGTTAGTTAGTTAGATTATAAGTGTTTTAGTTAGGGTATTAGTTGTTATAATGTTATATAGTGTGTTATGATGTTCGGGGACCATAACTAGCTCGGAAATGATAAAACAATGCTTCTAGTGAAATTTCGATGTTTCGGGTAGTGTCCGGTTGTTCGGTTGGTTACCGGTTCGTTAAGGTGCTAAACTACGTAGTTTAGTGTGTTTTATGTTACCTTTTGTGACAGTTGTGATTCCCAACACTTAGGAAAGCATTCTAGACCATTTAGCCATATTTCTGCATGATATTTAGTTGTTTAAGTGATGAATTTTGCTGAATTCTACAGAATTCTACAGTTTATGTGAGTTTTAGGCACTTTCCGGCACTTAAACTATATCTAGGAAGGCAGTTTTATGATCCTTACTTTCCTACACACTATACTAGGGTAACTCTTGGTTTCTTGCTCATTCTGTGTCTCAATACCATGTCTGTCTATGTACTGAACTCCGTCAGCATTTTTCTGATTTGTCTGTTAACCGTGCTAACTTTGTTTCGTGCATCATTTGAATCAATAAAGTGTTGCATGCAATAATGATATGACATTATGCAATATGTGATGCACATGTATGTATAGGACAATAATCAGGAAGCTATTCATCTCATTAATTGTAAATCAGCACAGTCATTAAGTCATAATTACTGTTTAATAATTGTACGGATACATGGAATTTTGACAATTGTCACATTCTCCCCCCGTTAAGAAAATTTCGTCCTCGAAATTTAGACTACGTTAACTCCTTAGAGTTACGTTATGCGTAGATGGATATGTATAATACCAAGGTGAATAACCATTAAACTGAATCAGGACTTATTTGAATTAGGTGAATCCAAGGACATTTTACAACAATAAGAACCCATCGGTTTAAAAGGTATGTGTTTGAGATTTTGATGTCAAAGGAAACGAGACGTATAAAGGAATTAATTAGTGTGACTTTGTTAACAGGGGTTCAATAAGAGGAGTTTCTACCAATACAATTCCCAAGAACCTTTCTCAATATGCAAATGAGTTTTAGAAACAATAGCATCCGCTAGATGAACTCGGAATCCTCAAGCTTAAATGTAATATGAAAATGATCCGTCAACTTTCAAACAAATACACGGATAAAATAGCGTGTTGACATTATTGAATTGCGAGAATACACTGAAATGAAATACAACCGAACCTGGTGTGTCATCGTCTTAATTCATAGTTGCATTAAGAGTGTTTAAATGACTAGTCAAACAAAAAGTATACGTAGTTTCACGTGAACGGTTGGCCATGATTAGCACAAGCTACAAGTTTATACCGACACCACAAGGTGTCGTAGTGAATGGCATAATTCAATAGTAGCGGTGATTGAACAAGTTCGCCGTGTTTGAAATCAAATGAAAGCGCAATGAAGCAAATCTAAAGATTTGTTTCGAACGACATCATAGGATTTTCAATTGAATATGGAGCCCCAAAGAACTACTGTTTTCGATCGAAGATGAAAAAGAAATAAATATCTGATGTGCGTGAGTGTTATTAGTTTTTAATGTATATGTTAAGCCCTTTTTAACACTTTTTAGCCAAGTTTTAAATTTATAAAACACGATATTTACTAACACTAAACACACATATGGGCAAGTGCACCCATCGTGAGCGTAGTATAGTGTTGGCAAGATACCGAGGTCGTCCAAGGACACAAGAGCTTTTAGTACCGGTTTATCCTCAACTTCTAATCAAATCAAAAGTTTAGAAAAAGGTTTTAAACTAGAAAAATAAAACTAACTAAAATGCTGAAAAATAAAATAAAAATAAAAACAGATAGACAAGATGAATCACTTGGCTCCGACTCGTGTATAGTGTAACCTTTGATTATTTCCGCACTTTTGCACTTTTTAAGAGATTATCTTAGTTATTGTAGTAGGCCCCTCTTTTGAAGGCGACATTACCCTCAACCCAGTAGTTTGAGTCAGCAAGGATACAATCCTAAAGGGTCGGATTATTGAAAGATAATTAATTAAGTTATTAATGCATATTATGGTAGGCCCCTCTTTTGAAGGTGACGTTACCCTCGGCTAAGTAGTCTGAGTCAGCAGGGATACAGTCCTAAGTAGCCGGATTAAAGTATTAATAGTAGCTTACATATGAGGGGATCAAAGAGTGTGGACCCCCGCCATCCAATACCGTTAAGTATTGAAGGAGGTCCTACTAAATTTAACCTAGGTCCTTGCAGGATCCATACACTGAACAAGGCAAGACTTTTACCAAACCGTTCCCTTAACCCCCGACTAGGTAGCCAACATACCTCCATATAGACCGTGGAGATATGAATGGTGAAAATCTTTTATTTTATATAGACAGTAAAATAATGCCAAGACACCACAGACAAACGATAAGGAAAAATCACCTTCAACATAAGAAACTAGTTATTAAAGTCATTAATACATAACCAAGTAAAAAGTGCGAAAAGATTAAAAATAAAAAGTATTACACGAGACACTTTGTCTTCACCAAGTGATGTAAGAGACTTAGGCAAACATGGCCTTGATTGTCAAGAACTCTTACGATCAATCTTGGATCCCGAGACGACTCACACACTCTATGATGGACAATGGATGATGGTGCTGGATGATAGTGTTATGGTGGTGGTGGGTGGTGGGTGAAGTGTGTGAGAGGTGGTGTGCCAAGGGATGGTTTGACCTTGAGCCAAGCACTCCTATTTATAGGTTGAACAGAAGCTCGGGCACGGCCCCGTGTCAAGTGGGCACGGCCCCGTGTCCACATCCTTCTCTGTCTTCATTAATTGCTCTTGTCTGTATTAGTTGACCACGACCACGTGTCCGCTGGGCGGATTTAAAGCGAGTTAATAAATAAACAATTAAATCCGTGTATGAGATTTGTAAATGAGATTAGCGCAAGTTTCAATCTAGTGAAAGTACCACCACAAGGTGTCGAAATCAACAAACGACTTGATATTGTCGTAGACCAAACAAGTCTACTACGACTAGGGACACATGAAACGCTTGTTAATATGAATTCGAATATGATGTTCTCAATACATTACATGGTGTCTTGAATTGAATACGTGTAATGGACAAGTTCAAACAACCGAACTTGGTTTCAGCGCAATCCGACAATAAATATATGTATCGACAAGGAAATTTCGGCATGGTTATAAAGATAAACCATGTATGTAACTGGAAAGGAAAAGAAGTTTCAAGAAAGTGTGTTGACTTGATAACAAAGGAGCCAACCATTATAATAATGAGGGTCATTCGAATCACAATTCAATGATTAGTTTTAGCGAAATAATATTTGAACTTTGATGAAACGCTTATTCAAAACGAGACCACATGCATAACAAACGATGCATGCGTAACCTATGAAATTTCAAGAAATGAAGTAATGAGTATTCGCTATAATGAAAGAAATGGTAGTGATATAAGGACCATTAAGAGGAGTAGGGATGTGAAAATCTACTCATTAGATGCAAAAGTCGGAATCTCAATAAAAGAAATTTAAGTACTTTACCTGATCGGTTAACTAAAATAGCATACATGACAGAATAATGGTGTTCGCCCGAGTTAATAGACGTGGTTCTTACATGATAACCTTTAATGAACTTCGACATAAGTTCCCGAAGGTCTTAAGTGCATGTTTCCTAAACCCTCAAAGTTTGTATTCTGTGTGTAACTGCTTTGTGTTCCGTGTATAAAACTCAACACTAGCCTGTGACAACTGGCACCAAACCGGTAATTTCCTTACACTTTAATTATTATTTAATGACTGCAATTATGTGCTTAATTGTCAGCAATGTCTGAACACATGATTAAACAAGTGAATTCATGCACGATGTATACTACAAAATATTGCTTTATGCATAAACGAGAGCGTTGCGTCAAAAATAATAGTAAACTCACCGGTAAGACACACTGTGTCAACAGAACTGCAGAAAGCAGTCAGACATTATAATTGAGGCCTAGGTGTAGGTCCGACGACAAAAGTACATTAAAACCCAAGAGTACATGTAAGGGTTTAATTTATAGACATTGCGAAAGCAAAAATAAGCACTAAAAAGCACCCGAAACGCACTTTAAGTGCAGAATTTTGTATAATTCAGCTCAAATCAGCTTTTAAACATATGAATATTATGCAGAAACTTCGTTTTATCATTCAGAATACTTCCCCAAGTGTTGGGAATTGAAAGGGTACAAGAAAGGTACTTAAAAGACACTAAAAAGTGCAATGTAGCGCTTTAACGAACCGGTATATAACCGAACAACCGGATATTACCCGGAACACCAAAATAATGCTAGAAGCATTGTTTTTATTTTTCTAAGCTAGTTAGGGTCCCCGAACACCCTAACACACTTCACATTATATAACATACTTAACACACTAAATCTAACATTTAACAAGTAACTAGATATGGTAACTAACAATTGAAATGCAACCAATACCCCCCCTATGTTGGACGGTTGGGAGACCAAAATCCCTCATGGGATTTCTTTCTTATATTATATTAGATGATGTTGGCACTTTGTAGACACAATATACACTAGTTAAAAGGTTAAGATGGATATAAGTTAGCACCATGGGTTCTTAACTCCTCATTCTTTCACACACCAACACACACACTTCCTCCCTTCCTCTCTTGCTTGGTCACGGCCGAGAACAACCCCACCAACATCACCATCATTCGATCATCTTCATACAATTCCAAGCATACTCAAGGGTGCTAGAAGGTGCATAGTGAAGCTAGGAGCTTTCGAAAGTTCAAGAACCACTCTTACTTGCTTTTATCCACCTCATTTGCACTCTTGAACTTCCCTAGCCTTGTGCTAGTAGTAAGTGCTCTAAAACACCATCTTGATCTTGTTTATGGTGCTTAATAGGTGATTTAATGGTTAAAAATCAAACACACACAAGAACATAACACAAAGTCTTGGTCATATGATGAATAAGTTGGATAAAGAGAAACTAGTTGTGTAAATCTTGTGAAACTTGTCTAGTTGAGATTATTTGATGTTGTTTGTCATTATAAGTGGGGTGGATCATCATCTACGCATACTAGATCATGTTTGAGAACATGAACTAGTAGTATGTTAAGTGTTAAAATTATAAAAGATGATGAAATCACCCACCATGAACTTGGAACTTGTGTAAACATAATTTTCCTTGTAAAATAAGACTCTAAGCATGTAGATCTAAAGATCTACAAGTGGTTTTTCGGAAGAACCAAGCGGAAAATGCTAGTTTTGTTAAAACCCGGACCTTATATAAATTAAAAGCATTTTAGTAAATAAACAAGTGTGTAGACACTTGTGTAACAAGGGAGTTCTACAAAGAAATATTTTGGTAAATCATGACTAGAAGTTGTGAAACTTCAAGATCTTTAAAAATAAAGTTTTAAGAAATTAAACTTATTTTTAAAGATAACAAGACTTACTAAATGTGCTAGTAAGTTACTACACATTTTTGTAAATATTCAAGTTCATGAAATGGAGAAATTAGTGATTATTGTTGATGAGTATTGTTGATAATTGTTGTTGATGATTGTTGACGATTTAAAAGAAAATAAACACATGTTTTGAAAACATGGGAAACCTCCATTTTTAGGGGAAACTCTGTCAAAATTTTTATAAATTTTGACACTTAGAAAATATAAGTTTTTAAGAAACTTATTCCCTAAAAATGTGCTTAAAAATATTACCAAGGTTTCCCTAATTTTTGGTGATTAGAAATGAGGATTTCTTCAAAAATAAAAATGGATATTAAGTATATATATTTTTGAGAGAAAAATGTATATTATTTGATCACCAACTTGTGTGCTAAGTGTATATAGTATGTGTTATACGTGCTAGTGTATTAAGACTTAAAATACACTAAATACTCATGAGGAGTATAAACATAAAAAAAATACACATACAACATACAAGATACATAATTTAGGTGCAAAGTGCAAAACACGAGATACTTATATTAATTTTAGAGAAAATAATATGAGTAAGATACTTAGTTAAAAATATAAAATATTTTTAACACAAGAATACATGCACAAAAGAGAGTGACTGTACTTGTGCGACGCAAGTCTAGTGACTAACGTTAAGAAAACGCGTATAGGTTACGACGTTAATTAAGCAAATTCGGTGAAGTTTACGACGCACAGGAACGCAAAGTTGTGAGTTCATGCTCCCCCTTTTCTTTAACTGTTTTCAGTTTTTATAACCTCGGGGGTGAAATACATGTACAAATGTACAATATTTATAATTGGTATGATATAAATATAAGAAGCACACTTGGTGAGAACGAGAATCAAGTGTAATGAGATATAAGAATACAAGAAGTACACTTGGTGAGAACGAGAACCAAGTGTGACGAAATATAAGATAATAAGAAACGCACTTGGTGAGGACGAGAACCAATTAGGATGCGTTATGAGAAATAGTGTCACGAATAGGGTACATAAGCACCATTAATTAACAATATACCTAGACCGCAGAACAAAAGGTTAGATCTAACGGGTGCCTGGCAGCCACACTCTCGGTGAGGGCGAGAATCGAGTAGTGCTTTTGTGTCTCAGAATATACCAATTAAATGCCTTAGGTTTGGTGACTTCCTATGTCGTGTCACATGTTAATGGCTTTGCAACCCATTAACAATCCTGAAACTTACAGGAATACTTTATTTACATAAAAGTCATACCATACTAAAAATTGATGAATACTTGAGTACGTGGGGTACTCAAGAAAAGATTGAATTATACTTGAGTACGTGGGGTACTCAAGAAGAGATTGAATTAGCCATGAGTATGTGGTGTACACATGAAACTGGACTTATATATGAAAACTTGATTTATTCACAAACTATGTTTTCATACAAAGTATACAAACGTGAAATACAAAACTGCATGAATTCACACCAACTTTATGTTGACGTTTTTTCCAAAACTCACATGTATTTCAGGTAACTAGGATGGATGTACGCGCGGTCTCGCTTATGCTTGTGGATGTCGCTATTGTTTATCTTTAAATAAAGTTGTAAACTTTTTAAGACAATGTTTATGCGACTTAGCGATGTAAACACTAAACTTATGTTTTCAAATTATGGTATTTGATGTTTTTTTTACGAGCATATAGCATGTTTACCTTTCGTATGCAATGAGAACCTTTCATGATCACACCTCGTGCTTCCGACGCAGAAAGGGGTGTGACATAGCCCATGTCTAAAAACAAATTTTGACTCACTATTCTTCAGTATACTTTCTTCCTGAATTCGCAGCTGATGATAACCCGATCAAAGATCAATCTTAGAATTAGTAGTTGGATCCTTGCAGTTGGTCGAATAAATCGTTAATCCTCGGCAAGGGATACCGATTCTTTATGGTTGGCTTGTTCTGCTCCCGGTAGTCGATGCACCTTCGAAAGCTACCATCCGTCTTTTGATGTACAACGCTAGAGCTCCCCAAGGCGAGAAGCTCGGCTTTCTGAATCTTTTTTTTTTGTTTGCTAAGTCCTGAGGCTGTGTGGATGACCCTTGAATCTTTGAAGGCGCAAGTCGATAAGGTGCCTTGGCTACAGGTGCAGCGCCTGGAACCAAGTCAATGTGGAATTCAACTTGTCATTTGCCACACCCCGACCGCGTAAAACAACAAATCGCGGCGGAAACATCGGGGCGTGTCGTAACAGAATAAATTGTTTCATAACCATGGTATACAAAGTTGTATTTTATTTATTAAACAAGGGTGTTACATTGTCTTGAACAGTAAACAAAAGATTTTATAACATAATTAAACATAGTCTAGCATCATTTTAAGTCTCTAAGGCACAGGTCCGCCCTAGTGTCATGATCATCATCCTACGGAAAAGCACCTGAAAACACATGTGAAAATAGGTACGTCAGCATAAAAATGCCTGTGAGATACATAGGTTTGTGAAAATAGGATTCATGACTTGTATTTGAGAAAATGTTTAGTCATGAACCTTGTAATTTGCTTTGTCTTGTAAATCATTTGAAAAACGATAAGATCAGTTGATATGTATAAGTAAATGTAAGGTTAAATGAATAACCATGTAAAATGAGTTGTATAAGATAAATTGTTTTGTAAATCAATGTCGTGTGAAAATATGTAATTTGTATAAAAATGTAATATGTCTATACTGAAATGATTTAAATAACGTTACGCTATGTAGTATTATACAAACACTTATATATAGGAAGTACCAGCGGCGTATCCACCATGTTTGTATCATATTACACACGTATCGTTACTCAAATCACTTACCCAAACAACCACCAATGTAACTTGTTCATGTACAAACCAATTGTCAAGTGTTATTGTGTAAACCATATCAAAATGTCAATGCCCAATGTAAACCACCAAATGTGTATATTAATGTCAAAATGTTTATGTTCAATGTAGATCATGTAATGTGTAACCAAAATGTCATGTATGGTAAGTGAAATGTATCAACTAAACCATATGTAAAATGCACAACAACAAGGTATTGAAGTAAAACATAGTTTAAATCAAAGTCACGTTGTGTGTAACAAATGCATGCCATACTGATACAAACATTTATGCGGTATTGTTAAAATGCATACATCCAAGCCTTGAGACTGTGGCGATAAACCCTTAAACAAATTAAAGGTTTATCTAAGTTATGTATATCGAATTCGGTCATTCCTTTCATCCCCTTTCCCTGGGATGTCCGGAACGGGAGTTGTCAATTCCTATGGTACCACTACCTACTAACGAACGGCGTAATTAATGTTAATGAATGTATTGTTCCATGTTAAACAAACCAAATGTCATAACAAAATGTAAGCATGTGAAAACAATGCACTAAGTATGTACTCAAATGAACATACATAGCGTGAAATGTAATGTAAAACGATGTACTAAGTAATGCACACAATGGGCACACCTAGCATGAAATGTGATGTAAAACAATGTACTAAGTAATGCGCACAATGGGCACACCTAGCATGAAATGTAACGTAAAACAATGTACTAAGTAATGCACACAATGGGCACACCTAGCATGAAATGTAATGTAAAACAATGTACTAAGTAATGCACACAATGGACACACCTAGCATAAGATGTAATGAAATCATGTACTATAATGTACTAACGAACATAGCATGTATATGATGTGAAAACATGAAAGCGTGAAAGTAACAAGTAGGCACATGTGTTTCACCCCAAAACAGTTTAGAAAACAGTAAAAGAGGGGTCTATGTACTCACTTGAGATTGCTCAGATGTCTAAAGATAACCACCAAGCAATGATATAGATCACGGAATCAAACGGCACCTAATATAGGTAACTATGTTAATAAACCGGACCTAAATCGGAAGATCGGATAGAATGAGGGTTCGTAAACCAAATGAGTATGGGAACTCATGTAGTATGGTTTAACAAAGCCTACATACTAAATGAAACCTAACCTAAGTGCTTGTGACCCATTACGACCCGTTTAGGTAGCTTATGCTACTTTAACGCGTCGTTCGCGTGAAACGCGTTCGGACCGCCTAACTAGTCCTATGACAAGTAATATATGCCTTAACATGTCTAATATGATTGTCAAATCAGTTTAGATGTCAAAAGTTATGTTACATATGTTTAAAATGAATTTTGGCATCATAGGGGTATTTTGGTAATTTACCTAAGGCATATAAACTACCTATCATACAACTACTTAAACGAAGCGACCATAAGGTATAACCTCATAAGGTTATTCCCTATATACTATGGTCACCTAATGTGTTTGGTCGGATCCTAATGATCGACCAAACGGGTCGGGTTCGAAAGTATAAGCGATTGTTTAGATCGCTTACCTTACGACCCTATATAAGCACTAAACTAAAAGTGACGAGCTAAGCATGCTAAAACATGCTTAACTAAGTTTAGAAAACAGGTTTGGTATCAAAACAAACGGTTTTGATACCCATAAGTAGTTTGGTTACAAAATACGTAAGAATACGTATTCTGACCGAAACTACGGCTCGTCACGGAGCCTAGATAACGTGGTAATCAGTAGGTATAGTCACTAAGGACTATAACCATCGTGATCACGCTCACGTTATGAAGTTCAAACGAACTTCGCATCGACCATAAACTGGTCAATGCAGAAAGTCAAACAAAGTTTGACTTTCGGACTCGAAAAGCAATAAAAGAACGAAAGAATACTTACGAAGGGTCCCCGAATGCTAATCAAAATCAAAATAGCTCAGGTATGAAACAAAGGTTTCAACTTAGAGCACAAATGATCAGATTCTTGTGAGAAATGTGTGCAAATGTGATGGGTATTTATAGATTTCGGGTAACCGTTAAGATCGTTTCATGAAAACCGTGCTCGAATCTCATGCGTACATTTGTCAAAATGTTATGGTTACTGAAAATGGCCTATTAAGAGCTGAAAGGGCAAGTTTAGAACTTGTGGTTGTGGTTTAATCAGCTGATAATCTGCTGACTGTTTAGTCTGATCTGTTCTGCAGGTTGCCTTACGGACCTCAAAGCTGCCAATGTTGAGGTCCGTATGGTAACAACTTTGGCAGATTTACAGTTTTGGTCCCTGCAGTGCAATCAGCCCATTTTTGACACGTTTAAGGCCCGTTAACCCCATTTCAAAGCTCTAAAATGAAGTTAAAGTATAGGGAACTTAAAACATGCTCAAAAAATATCTCGGATGTCGGTTCGTTTAGCCGTACGGTTGCGATGTTCGGTTAATTACAACGGAATACGCATAAGTGCGAAAAACGATCCAAATGACGCGACGAATGGATTTTTCTTATGGCGAACACTAAAATATAATATAGTCATGTTCACATAATTTTTTTTGGATGTCCGGATGTATTCAGAACGTAAGTTATGCGCGAAAATGCAAACTTGTGCACTTTTTGACACTTTTAGTCCCTGAATGACCCAAAAAGTTTATTTTAGCACACCGAACCCCTCAAAGCCTATTTCTAAGCTATGTAAAGGATATTTAAGGTGTGTTTAACTTATGGTCATGTTCCAGAATGTTCGTTACAGTTCAAATTGACATACTTTCGCAGTTTGTCAAGTTTAGTCCCTGTAAACGAATTTACTTGTTTTTGCCATACCAAAGCCTTCAAAACTTATTTCTAAGTTATGTAAAGGTTATTTAAGGTATGTTGAGTATATGTTGATGTTCCGGAGTATTTCTCGCATTAAACTGAGTACGTTTACGCACTAGTTTGCGTATAACTCTCCAGAAAGTGATGTAGAGTTTGGAATTGAACAAAAGTCAAAACATGAAAAAAGTAAAACACAATCAAACAAACATTGGGATCAAATAACATTATTTTATTGATAATAGAACTGTTCATAGTGATTACAAGCACAGTTGTTACAGTCACCCCTACTTGTGGAAATTTCGTCCCGAAATTTATTTAGAGGAAACTCGTGGAAAAAGATGTGGATATTTTGCCTTCATTTGATCTTCGCGTTCCCAAGTAAACTCAGGTCCACGTTTAGCTTCCCAGCGAACTTTGACCAAAGGAATGCGCTTGCGCTTAAGCCACTTGACTTCACGTTCCATGATTTCCACTGGTTTCTCAACAAATTTCAGTGTTTTGCCAACACGAATTTCGTCAAGCGGTATGGAAAAGTTCTCATCAGCTGAACACCTCTTGAGATTGGACACGTGAAAAGTTGGATGAACATTTCCAAGTTCAGGAGGTAACTCAAGTCTGTAGGCTACCTTTCCGATTCTTTCGACGATCTTGAATGGTCCAACGTATCTAGGTGCAAGTTTTCCTTTCTTTCCAAATCTGATCACACCTTTCCAAGGTGAGACCTTAAGTAATACTCGATCACCGACTTGAAATTCCAAGGCTTTGCGTTTTGGGTCCGCGTAAATCTTCTGACGGCTTCTAGTTGCCTGAAGGTTATCACGAACTTTCTTGACCTTGTCAGTTGTCTCTAAAATGAGGGCAGGTCCAGTAAGTTGAGCCTCGCCAATCTCATTCCAGCAGACTGGTGAACGACATTTTCGACTATAGAGAGCCTCGAAAGGAGCCATTTTGATGCTAGTGTGATAACTGTTGTTGTAGGAGAATTCAATCAACTCAAGATGTGAATCCCAACTACCACTAAAATCGATCACACAAGCTCTAAGCATATCCTCCAGAGTCTGGATTGTTCTCTCAGATTGACCATCCGTTTGCGGATGATAAGCTGTGCTCAGATTAAGTTGGGTCCCCATAGCAGATTGCATGGTTCTCCAAAAATGAGAAGTGAAACGAGCATCTCTGTCAGAAATGATGTTCAAAGGAACACCATGTCAAGCTACAATTTCATCCACATAGATTTGAGCAAGTCTGTCAGCAGGAAAATCCTCACGGATTGGCAAGAAATGTGCTGACTTTGTAAGACGATCAACGACTACCCAGATGGCATCATGACCTTTCTTAGTGCGTGGAAGTTTGGTAACGAGATCCATAGTAATGTTTTCCCATTTCCAAACTGGAATCTCTGGTTGCTCCAATAAACCTGAAGGACGCTGATGTTCAGCCTTAACCTTAAGACAAGTAAGGCGTTTGGATACGTATAAGGCAATGTCTTTCTTCATACCAGGCCACCAATAATGAATACGAAGATCCTTATACATCTTATCTGAGCCCGGATGAATAGAATAGCGAGACTTATGGGCTTCATCCATAAGCAAGGTACGAAGATTATCCTGGCTTGGGACCCACAAACGGTCCATGAAGTAATATGATCCATTGTCCTTCAGTTCCAGAGCAGGTGTTATGTGATAGGGAAATTCCTTATCCAATAGACCTTGTGAAACACAAGATTGTTGAGCTTGAGAAATGCGTGCTTGGATATCGGATCGAGCTTGAATAACAGATTGAACACGTACACAATGAAGCTTAGTACGTTCCTTACGACTCAATGCATCAGCTACGACATTCGCCTTACCAGGATGGTAGTGAATTTCGCAGTCATAGTCGTTTAAAAGCTCCACCCAACGTCGCTGTCTCATGTTGAGTTCCTTCTGGTTGAAGATATGCTGAAGACTTTTGTGGTCAGTGAAAACCACACATTTTGTACCGTACAAATAGTGTCTCCAGATCTTGAGAGCAAAGACAACTGCACCCAACTCAAGATCATGAGTGGTGTAGTTCTTCTCATGTATCTTCAATTGCCTTGATGCATATGCTATGACTTTGTTCCTTTGCATAAGAACACAACCAAGACCCAATTTCGATGCATCACAATACACGACAAAATCATCATCACCCTCAGGCAATGATAGAACAGGCGCATCGCAAAGCTTCTGCTTCAAGTGTTGAAAAGCTTCCTCTTGTTTGTATCCCCAATAAAAGGGCATTTTCTTCTGAGTTAGAGCAGTTAGAGGAACCGCAATCTTCGAGAAGTTTTCTATGAAGCGGCGATAATAACCCGCTAGACCAAGAAAAGAACGAACTTCAGTAGGAGTAGTAGGCGTATCCCAATCCTTAATCGCACTGATTTTGGAGGGATCTACATGGATACCTTGTTCGTTGATAACATGCCCCAAAAATTGAACTTCTTTAAGCCAAAATTCGCACTTGGAGAATTTGGCGAAAAGTTGCTCTTTCTTTAGGAGTTCAAGGGTGAGACGAAGATGTTGCTCGTGATCAGCTTGCGTCTTAGAATAAATCAAGATGTCGTCAATAAAAACAATGACGAACTGATCCAAATAAGGTTTACAGACCCTATTCATTAAGTCCATGAAAACAGCAGGAGCATTAGTCACACCGAATGGCATGACTGTGAACTCATAATGCCCATATCGAGTACGGAACGCTGTCTTGGGAATATCTTCTTCTTGCACGCGAAGTTGATGATATCCAGATCGCAGATCAATCTTCGAGAAATAAGAAGCGCCCTGTAACTGATCAAAGAGGTCGTCTATGCGAGGTAAGGGATATCGATTCTTGATGGTAAGCTTGTTAAGCTCACGATAATCGATACACATCCTAAAGGATCCATCCTTCTTCTTGACAAAGAGAACAGGAGCACCCCAAGGTGAAAAACTAGGACGTATAAAACCTTTGTCAGAGAGCTCCTGAAGCTGTTTAGACAACTCTTGCATCTCAGATGGTGCAAGACGATATGGAGCTCTGGCAATGGGATTTGCACCAGGTACGAGATCAATGCAGAACTCGACTTGGCGTGCTGGAGGTAGACCAGGTAAATCTTCAGGGAACACTTCAGAATAATCCCGAACGACAGGAATATCTGAAATAGACTTACCCTTGCCTTTATCTTCTGTAACATGTGCTAAGAAAGCCACATAGTTCTTCTGCAGATACTTCCGAGCTTTAAAACAAGACATGAGTTTGAGACCACCGGTAGGCTTCTCACCTTGAACCTGCAGAATCTCGCCTGTCGAAAGCGGCACACGAACAATCTTCTCAGAACAAACTATCTATGCGTGATGCTTGGATAACCAATCCATTCCCACAATAACGTCAAAGCTTCCAAGTTGCATAGGCGCGAGGTCAATAGGAAAAAGATGGTCGTTAAGGTTGAACTGGCAGTTGCGAAGAACAGAATCAAGAATAATGGGTTCACCACTAGCAACTTCTACTGTCAAAGGTTTTCCTAGTTTCGTTCTAGACACGCGAAGCATTTGCTTAAAAGATAATGACACGAAACTCTTATCGGCACCAGAATCGAAAAGAACAGATGCAGGCTGATTATTAATAAAGAACGTACCGTTCACCACATTATCATCCGCCTGCGCCTCTTGGGCATTCATGTTAAAGACTCGGCCTCGAGCCGGAGCCTGATTCTGGTTCTGGTTCTGGTTGGCTAGCCTTGGGCACCGGTTTCTGTAGTGGGTCAGATCCCCACAATTGTAACAAGCACCTGGTGGGTATTGTAGTCGTGCAGCTTGACCCTGTTGCTGAGCAGGAGGCTGTGCAACTTGTTGAGCCGGGTTTTGAACTGCGCGATTCTGAGCAAACCGACAAACATCGGCAAGATGACCTGACTTCCCACAGCTAGTACAGAAACGGCACTGATGTTGCGGCTGATGGTGACTGTTGCATCTATTGCACAAAGGTGCATTCCCTGTATAGGGTTTCTTTGCTGGAAGCTGTGCGGGTTGGTTGGGAGCTGCCTGATTAGCTTGGGCAGTGATAGCAAAATTTTGGGAAGCCTTACGCTTCCTTGACCTCTTCGAAGAACCAGAGTCCTTTCCATTCTTGTTTTGACCCTTCTTGCTATCCCCCTTGTCAGCCGACAGTTTCTTGCCCTTGTCACCCTTCCTGTGTAACTTGTTCTTCCGGATCTGCGACTCAGTCAGCGTCGCTGATAACTCGATTGCCTGACGGAGTGTGGCAAGGTTACTACCAGTAAGAATATCTTGTACCGAGTCAGGTAGGCCGTCGATGTATCTTTCGATAGCCTTGTCGAGTGGGGTAACCATTGTCGGGCAAAGCAAGCTCAATTCTTCAAACCGATCAGTATAAGCCCTGTGCTCACCACTATCTTGCTTCAAAACATCAAACTCCTTCTCCAACGCCCGCTGTTCATGGCGAGGACAGAATTCCCTCATCATAAGGGCTCTAAGTTCAGCCCATGTCTGTGCGAGAGCAACTTCTGCACCCCGGTCTCTCATTACCCCATTCCACCATGTAAGAGCCCTCTTCTGAAACACGCTCGAGGAGAACTCGACCTTGCGATTATCCGGGCACTGCACGTGGCGAAAAGTATTCTCAATGCTTTCGAACCACTGAAGAAGCCCAGTCGCTCCTTCAGAACCACTAAACTTGAGTGGTTTAGCCTGATTAAAATCCTTGTATTTGCATGGAACATTGTTGTTGTTGTTATTGATGGCTTGGTTCCATTGAGCAAAGAGATTTGGAAATTGAGCAGCCATCTGCTGCGCAATAATTTCTGCCAGCTCGGCAGTTGCTATCAGATTGTCGCGTCGAGGAGGCATTCTAAAAGAGGTAAACATGAAAGGAAACGAGTGAGATGATTGGATGAAAAGAATGAGATGATAAAAACAAGAATTGCAAACAACCTAGATGGTGGTCATTCGTCCGTATCACAAAGCAAACAAACGACACACAGTGACTAATCAAAGTAAATGGATCAAAAATAATGTATAATGAAGACATGCTCGCCTATAAGTGAACACTCATCCCAAGAATTCCCAGGTAAGCACAACTGGTCTCGCGTCTGGTTGAGATGTATACGAAGTGCTTGCCTAGACAGAAAACCCAGAATACAGGCATTCACCCTTCCAGTTTGCACGTGTTCACATTATTTAAGACCCAAAACCTTGACGAGATTTTGAAAATTTGAAGGCACAAGGCCAAAAATTTAATCAAACTGAAAAGGGTTCAAAACCATATAACAGAGGGTTCAAAACCTTGTAATAAATCATTCAAAAACAGATGATTGTTTTTCAAAAATCGTTTCGGAAAAATTTTGGCTTTTGTTCTGATAATCACCTAAGGATAGGTGATGTGCATGTTTTAAGATCTAAACACAAATAATTTGTGTTAGGGTCCTAGAAAAGTTATAGTCTAGGTTAAAGCATTACTAATAACCTAATTCCCTATAACCATTGGCTGTGATACCAACTCTTCTGTCACACCCCGACCGCGTAAAACAACAAATCGCGGCGGAAACATCGGGGCGTGTCGTAACAGAATAAATTGTTTCATAACCATGGTATACAAAGTTGTATTTTATTTATTAAACAAGGGTGTTACATTGTCTTGAACAGTAAACAAAAGAGTTTATAACATAATTAAACATAGTCTAGCATCATTTTAAGTCTCTAAGGCACAGGTCCGCCCTAGTGTCATGATCATCATCCTACGGAAAAGCACCTGAAAACACATGTGAAAATAGGTACGTCAGCATAAAAATGCCTGTGAGATACATAGGTTTGTGAAAATAGGATTCATGACTTGTATTTGAGAAAATGTTTAGTCATGAACCTTGTAATTTGCTTTGTCTTGTAAATCATTTGAAAAACGATAAGATCAGTTGATATGTATAAGTAAATGTAAGGTTAAATGAATAACCATGTAAAATGAGTTGTATAAGATAAATTGTTTTGTAAATCAATGTCGTGTGAAAATATGTAATTTGTATAAAAATGTAATATGTCTATACTGAAATGATTTAAATAACGTTACGCTATGTAGTATTATACAAACACTTATATATAGGAAGTACCAGCGGCGTATCCACCATGTTTGTATCATATTACACACGTATCGTTACTCAAATCACTTACCCAAACAACCACCAATGTAACTTGTTCATGTACAAACCAATTGTCAAGTGTTATTGTGTAAACCATATCAAAATGTCAATGCCCAATGTAAACCACCAAATGTGTATATTAATGTCAAAATGTTTATGTTCAATGTAGATCATGTAATGTGTAACCAAAATGTCATGTATGGTAAGTGAAATGTATCAACTAAACCATATGTAAAATGCACAACAACAAGGTATTGAAGTAAAACATAGTTTAAATCAAAGTCACATTGTGTGTAACAAATGCATGCCATACTGATACAAACATTTATGCGGTATTGTTAAAATGCATACATCCAAGCCTTGAGACTGTGGCGATAAACCCTTAAACAAATTAAAGGTTTATCTAAGTTATGTATATCGAATTCGGTCATTCCTTTCATCCCCTTTCCCTGGGATGTTCGGAACGGGAGTTGTCAATTCCTATGGTACCACTACCTACTAACGAACGGCGTAATTAATGTTAATGAATGTATTGTTCCATGTTAAACAAACCAAATGTCATAACAAAATGTAAGCATGTGAAAACAATGCACTAAGTATGTACTCAAATGAACATACATAGCGTGAAATGTAATGTAAAACGATGTACTAAGTAATGCACACAATGGGCACACCTAGCATGAAATGTGATGTAAAACAATGTACTAAGTAATGCGCACAATGGGCACACCTAGCATGAAATGTAACGTAAAACAATGTACTAAGTAATGCACACAATGGGCACACCTAGCATGAAATGTAATGTAAAACAATGTACTAAGTAATGCACACAATGGACACACCCAGCATAAGATGTAATGAAATCATGTACTATAATGTACTAACGAACATAGCATGTATATGATGTGAAAACATGAAAGCATGAAAGTAACAAGTAGGCACATGTGTTTCACCCCAAAACAGTTTAGAAAACAGTAAAAGAGGGGTCTATGTACTCACTTGAGATTGCTCAGATGTCTAAAGATAACCACCAAGCAATGATATAGATCACGGAATCACACGGCACCTAATATAGGTAACTATGTTAATAAACCGGACCTAAATCGGAAGATCGGATAGAATGAGGGTTCGTAAACCAAATGAGTATGGGAACTCATGTAGTATGGTTTAACAAAGCCTACATACTAAATGAAACCTAACCTAAGTGCTTGTGACCCATTACGACCCGTTTAGGTAGCTTATGCTACTTTAACGCGTCGTTCGCGTGAAACGCGTTCGGACCGCCTAACTAGTCCTATGACAAGTAATATATGCCTTAACATGTCTAATATGATTGTCAAATCAGTTTAGATGTCAAAAGTTATGTTACATATGTTTAAAATGAATTTTGGCATCATAGGGGTATTTTGGTAATTTACCTAAGGCATATAAACTACCTATCATACAACTACTTAAACGAAGCGACCATAAGGTATAACCTCATAAGGTTATTCCCTATATACTATGGTCACCTAATGTGTTTGGTCGGATCCTAATGATCGACCAAACGGGTCGGGTTCGAAAGTATAAGCGATTGTTTAGATCGCTTACCTTACGACCCTATATAAGCACTAAACTAAAAGTGACGAGCTAAGCATGCTAAAACATGCTTAACTAAGTTTAGAAAACAGGTTTGGTATCAAAACAAACGGTTTTGATACCCATAAGTAGTTTGGTTACAAAATACGTAAGAATACGTATTCTGACCGAAACTACGGCTCGTCACGGAGCCTAGATAACGTGGTAATCAGTAGGTATAGTCACTAAGGACTATAACCATCGTGATCACGCTCACGTTATGAAGTTCAAACGAACTTCGCATCGACCATAAACTGGTCAATGCATAAAGTCAAACAAAGTTTGACTTTCGGACTCGAAAAGCAATAAAAGAACGAAAGAATACTTACGAAGGGTCCCCGAATGCTAATCAAAATCAAAATAGCTCAGGTATGAAACAAAGGTTTCAACTTAGAGCACAAATGATCAGATTCTTGTGAGAAATGTGTGCAAATGTGATGGGTATTTATAGATTTTGGGTAACCGTTAAGATCGTTTCATGAAAACCGTGCTCGAATCTCATGCGTACATTTGTCAAAATGTTATGGTTACTGAAAATGGCCTATTAAGAGCTGAAAGGGCAAGTTTAGAACTTGTGGTTGTGGTTTAATCAGCTGATAATCTGCTGACTGTTTAGTCTGATCTGTTCTGCAGGTTGCCTTACGGACCTCAAAGCTGCCAATGTTGAGGTCCGTATGGTAACAACTTTGGCAGATTTACAGTTTTGGTCCCTGCAGTGCAATCAGCCCATTTTTGACACGTTTAAGGCCCGTTAACCCCATTTCAAAGCTCTAAAATGAAGTTAAAGTATAGGGAACTTAAAACATGCTCAAAAAATATCTCGGATGTCGGTTCGTTTAGCCGTACGGTTGCGATGTTCGGTTAATTACGACGGAATACGCATAAGTGCGAAAAACGATCCAAATGACGCGACGAATGGATTTTTCTTATGGCGAACACTAAAATATAATATAGTCATGTTCACATAAATTTTTTTGGATGTCCGGATGTATTCAGAACGTAAGTTATGCGCGAAAATGCAAACTTGTGCACTTTTTGACACTTTTAGTCCCTGAATGACCCAAAAAGTTTATTTTAGCACACCGAACCCCTCAAAGCCTATTTCTAAGCTATGTAAAGGATATTTAAGGTGTGTTTAACTTATGGTCATGTTCCGGAATGTTCGTTACAGTTCAAATTGACATACTTTCACAGTTTGTCAAGTTTAGTCCCTGTAAACGAATTTACTTGTTTTTGCCATACCAAAGCCTTCAAAACTTATTTCTAAGTTATGTAAAGGTTATTTAAGGTATGTTGAGTATATGTTGATGTTCCGGAGTATTTCTCGCATTAAACTGAGTACGTTTACGCACTAGTTTGCGTATAACTCTCCAGAAAGTGATGTAGAGTTTGGAATTGAACAAAAGTCAAAACATGAAAAAAGTAAAACACAATCAAACAAACATTGGGATCAAATAACATTGTTTTATTGATAATAGAACTGTTCATAGTGATTACAAGCACAGTTGTTACATCATTGAGGAGGTAATCTTGGCAAGTCTTCGGGGAAGACCTCAGGATATTCCCTTACCACTAGGATATCTCCAAGCTTTATAACACAACTTCTTAAACACTTCATTCGTTTCTACTAACTTCCCGTTAGCCAATCCTATTGAATACTGGACATCTGGCATCTAAATCAAGCATGTTCTTAAAGTCTAGAGATACGAAGCTAAAATCGGCACCAGCATCAAACAACACAGATGCATAACATTGACTAATAGGGAACGTACCGATAACCACGTTTGGATCCTGGTGTACTTCCCTAGCTCCGATGTTGAACATTCTTCCATGTGCCTGATTGTTTTTAGGGCAATACTTCCTGAAATGCCCCATATCACCGCAGTTAAAACAACTTTGACCACGTCCTTGATAGTTGTTGTTGTCGTTGTTTCCCCCGCGATTTCCACTATCATCTTGACCTCCATTTCCACGTCCAGTACCATGCCAACACGTCTCCTTGGCATGCCCCATTTTGCCACAGTTGTCACGTTTTCCATATCTACATCGCCCAGTATGATGACGTCGGCAATTGTCGCACTTCGGTAGGTTATCCATGTACCCTTTTCCCTTTTTGGCATTGTTGTTGTTGTTCACCCGAGTACCCTTCTTGAAATTGGTAAACTTCCTCTTGTTCTCACCAGATGACTCCACATGAGTCTCCTTTTTCTCCTCAGAGGTTGAAAATTTTCCCAACCTAACTGCTTCCTCAGTGAGCTCCACATTTAAGTCAATAGCATTGGTAATTGTTGGAGGCTTTGATGCTGTCACCATGCTCAGAATCTGAGGTGCCAATCCCCAGATGAATCGTTCTATCCTCTTAAACTCTAGTTCCACCAGATACGGAACATCTCGCGATAAATCATGAAATCTCTGCACATATTCCGCCACCTTTGGGCCTTCTATCTTCAAGTTCCAGAATTCAGTTTCCAACTTCTGGATTTCTGCCCTCGAACAATATTTCTTACGCATCAGCTCTTTCAGCTCATTCCATGACAAAGCATATGCAGCAGTCTCGCCCCACGTCTGAACCTGAAGGTTCCACCATGACAGAGCCACATCTAGAAACAGTCCTGAAATGTACGTGACTTGTTGCTCTGGAGTACATTTTCTCATTCGCAAAACAGAATCCGTCTTCTCAACCCAACGCACAAAGGCTACGACACCCCCAGTGCCGTCGAAAGCCAAGGGCTTGCAGCCCAAGAACTACTTGTAGGTGCAGCCTGCGACATAAGCAACATCATTCACATAAGGCATTAGCAAAGCACACTTGGAAATGTCCAAACATTTTGTAATGTGTCTTAAGTGACTAAGCATTACCGTTGGGTGGGTTATTTCCTGAGGTACCTCTGATGTGTTCGAAGCGAAGGGCCTCGTGCTGTGCGATGGCCTATGAGATGCGCTCTTGTAATTCCGCCTCTGTCGTCAGTAGAGGGTTGTTGGTATCAGTGTTCCTTCGAGGCGGCATCTTCTAAGAAGGAGATCGGATAGGTCAGGTCTTATTCGTCAAGTAAGTAAATAGTCGTCTAAAGGTCGTATGTACGTGTATATATATATATATAAGCATTCATCATAGCAAGCAATCATGCAACAACATAATCATAGCACAACATGTAAATCAACAAAGTGTTTAGTAAGAACATGACGATTGAGCTTTCATTAATTATCGACCATAGTTACATTTTTTACAAAGTATATCACATCAAGAGGGACATAGGGTCACACTACCCTTGTCCAATAAGTCTGTCAATATACTAAAATCACATAGTCAAAAGTGGTCTTCAAAAGTCTTCACAATCTCGGCTCTATAGTAGTGCTCTCACCAAAAGTAGTGCATCTGCATAAGACCAAAAACCTACTGTACTGATGGCGGAGGTGGAGGAGGGAAGAAAAGCAAACTGCGAACATGTGTGAGCTCTTCCTCGAGCTCGTATACACGGTGAAGTAAGTAACTGACTGCTGCTCGACAGTAGGGAAACGAGCATCAAAACCTGGAAAAGGTGTAAGAGCAGCAGGTGGGTGTGCAAAAGGAGACAATGATGAATGTGGAGGAACAAAAGTAGACTGGTAGGGATAGGGTGGAGGACATGGTGTCAGCTCAAGCTCCAAAATTCTGCGACTCAAAACCTCAAACTATAGTTGAAGTGACAGGAGCAACTCATCCTGTGTGTAGCCTCCGTAATGTGAGGGATGATAGGGGTCTGAGATCGGCATAGTGTATGGTGGGAACCATCGGAATGGTTTGTCCAGTGGTGTAGATGTGAAGGGAGCAAATGGCGTCGCCTGAGGGATCGGAGAGAAAACTGCTGAAGCAAAAAGGGTCATAACTAAGGGGCTGGCCTGAAGTACCTTCCCCTGGACGGGGTGTAGGGATGTCCTGTAAGAAAACAATCGGAAAATTAGTGCGGTGAGCGTCAGACTTTACAGGAGGGAGAGGAGCAACATCAGCGGGTGGAGGTGGAGGAATAAATGGCTCAACAACTGAAAGATCAACAGGTGCAGGCACCGGGTCTGGAATAAGAGGTGCAATGTCTGGTAATTCAAACGGGATATGGTCAGGATCAGGAATCGGCTCAGGATCAATAGGTGCAACATCAGGCTGACCAAAAGGAACAGGAGCTAGCTCAGGAGAAGGCTCTAGATCGTGTGGAGGTGTGGGATCTCAAGCAGGTGATAGTGCGGCAGACATACGGTGTCGTCATCTGAGTCAGTAGCAAAAAGCTGCAATCCGGTCGTCTATAAAGCTGAAGATGTCACAGACTCAAAGGAGTCTGAAACCGAATGCAAACTGGCGTCAGAAGATATCTCAACGACAGGAACAGCAGGAGGTGGGAAAGCTACAACATCCTCATCTATCTCCCCATCACCCTGGGTGTCAACTGGAGGACCGTCTACAAAAAAATCGACATCGTCCTCGAACAATTCATCGATAGGCCAAGCCTCGGGAGGAATGACCACAAGAGGTACGACATCGAGGATCGGAGGCACGATGTGCTCGCCATCGGGGTGACCAGATGAGGTGATCGTGAACTGGGGCAGGAATGTCAAAAGGATCCTCGTCAGGGAAACCATCAGCAATAGGTAAATCATCGCCAAAGTCTGGTAGTGCGAACGGCTGGAAGTCGCCCTCATCCTTTGACAGCATGTCAGGATCACTCTCAGTGTCTGACGTATATATCTCTGGCGTAGGCATAACCTCGTCATCTGATACGACTGCCATCGGGTCGTGGGCATCCGACAACCCACTCTCTGAGGATGACATGTGTGCCTGTAACATTATAATCCTAGCATGTATACATATAGTGACCACTAACACTTAGTATATGCAAACAAAGACAGTTTATCATGTAATCATGTATTTACATTATCCTTCATGAAACTTTTTCTATCTTCCCAAATCTACCCCATGCAGACTAAACCACCATTGTGACCTTGCAATCGTGTTTCTTGTCTTTCCTTTTGTAAACGTTTGTTCCATGGATCTAGACGTTTAGTTTATGCAATGAAAAATATGTTGTAAAAATATTTTCGTGGGAGAGCCCTATTGATTGTAGTCTAGACTCGAGAAGGAATCCTAGTTCGCTACAATCGAAGCTCTGATACCAAACTGTCACATTGCGGAAGCGTGATTATGTGTGACTTGCTTAATATCATTGCATTCAACCATAACAAACATCTATATGATAAAACCATGATGTTCATCCATAAATTAAGTTTCCAAAATATTACAATCGTCATTGTTTAACCACAAACCAAGACTTCGAATTCAAGTACATAACAACCCAAGTTTTAAGTTCCAATCTGGACTTAACAAAAGACACTACTAAAAGCTAGGCTTTGAACTATGTATCTTATCCAAGATAAGATGCACAATGCAAACCCTTCGACGCTGGATGACATCTTTTATTCGAAGACACAACTTGAAATCTTGAACGCCCGCCAGATCCATAATCAATTTCCTGAAATACATGTAGTTTGAAAAACATCAACAAAGGTTGAGCGAGTTCATGTGTTTTGTATGTGTGCACGAACATCCTTGTAAACATTTGTAAGTATGTATGTATTTGTAAACCGGTATGAAAGCAACAAGGATACAGATCAATTAATGTGTAGCTAATACATTAATATGTGTGCAATGGTGTAGGAATGACTCAATCCTTTATGCGTATTTCGTACCGGCCATCCGGCGGGAACGACATAGTCGCCTCATGGTCCAACCCGCGGGCTCATGGGCGGGGCTTGCAACACCCAATAGATCTATGACTCATGCCCCTCGGTCCTTATACAATGATTAATGGTCTTAAGTTAATCGCCTACCCATTCACATGATCTAACAGTTCATTCCTTAGCTAACCATACCATTTGTAATCGTAATCATTTATAACATGTATTTTACCCCCGAAGTTATAAAACTGAAAACATTTAAAAGAAAAGGAGGACATGAACTTACAATCTTGCGTCTCGTATCTCGGTATAACTCAAAGCTGCTTCTCAATCGCACGACTACCTACAAACGTGCTACAGTTTATTAGACGGATGGGTCGTGCCTTAACTTTAGTCTTGGTTAGTATCTTTGAGTTACGTTTCTTTGTGTCATAAATATTATTCCAAAGTATATAATTATTTGTTAAAATAATTAATATTTTAACTTAACACCTAATGTATTTGTACATGTATATCTTCCCCAAGGATGGGTGTAGTCATACTCGTATTCGTAAACTTGTATATTTTTTGCCAAGAATTGGTGGCGTATTCCGGTTCATAATTATACGTACGAGATTACGTATTTTTATTGTGTTTATTAAGTATTCTTATACTTCATTTTTGTATTAATTTATCCGGAATAATATTTCTAATAAAAATTCACCAATATATATTCTCAAAATATATATTTTAAGAAATCATTTATAGAACTTTATCTATACTTCTTCTTGGCAAAAAAAAAAAATATATATTTTTATGTAAACCTCAAAAATAATATATTTTCAAGATTATCTTAGAAAATATTTATAAATCCATTTTTCACCCAAAAAAATAGTATATTCTAACTTTATTTAAGAAAATATATATTTTCTAGTAATTAAAGAAAACATATATATTTTTCTTTACTAAAAAATATTATATTTTCTTCTTGTCAAAAATAGGATATATTTTTGTGATAATTGTAAAAATCATATTTTTGTTCTCTTGGTGACCAAAATACCGTTTACCAAAATATACTCATGAATTTAATTCCGGAATATTTATGTAAGTTATATTCCTTGTTTGGTTTCTCCAATATTTTGGGTATAAATTGTATATTTATTCTCTTGGAATTTTGGTGATATTTTGTATTGTAATTCTTGGTATTTTGGTGAGTTATATTATTTCAAGTCCTAAAATAATATAACTAATACACATAATATACAAATAATCACACACAAGGTGACATCTAAATACATATTCTCCTAAATACATATTTAGTCACTTCTATTATCAAAAACCAACCTCCAATATTTTGTAATTTTTGTAACAAAATTTATGGCAAACTTTATATAAAAATCATGGTTAAAAATATACTTGTAAATATTTGTTTAAAAATATTTTTCTAAGTGTTTAAATTCTAGAAAACTTTTGCCATAGTTTCCCCTTAAAAATGGAGGTTTCCATGCTTTCAAAGCATATCATTTTCTTTTATAAATCATCACAATCAACAACGAATCAAATAATACTTACCAAGTGCCATAATCAAGCCCTAATCACTACTTCATGAACTTGAATATTTATAAAAATTTGTAGTAACTTACTAGCATGTTTAGTAAACTTAGTTATCCTTTAAAGTGTGGTTATTTATTTAAAAACATCATTCTTGAAGAATTTAGATGTTTACAACTTGTAAAATAATTTTCTAAAAATATTTCTTCTTGATTTTTTTTCTTGTTAAATACATGTTTCTACACTTGATTAACCACTAAAAATGTGATTAGTTTCTTTAAGAATCAAGTTTATGTAAATCTTGTATTTTAACTTAGTTTCTTGAGAAAATCATTCTTGAAATAACATATTTACAAGACTTATATTCACTTTGATCATCATTATTCAAGAAAAACATTTCATACTTCAAGTTCATGCTTTTACATAAGGATGATCACTTTGATTTCTAACATAATCATCCTCTCATCTTGCTAGATTATGTCTTTAATCACTATTTAGCAAGTTCATATGATGGTTAATCATTATAAACACAAGTAATCATCAATCAATACTCACACATACACTTAAACAACATGTATTCTTATGATTTTTAGTCTTATGTTTAAGATTTATGTTCTTGATTGATAGTGTTCTTCATGATTAGTTTCTTTTAACTTCTTTTAACCAACTAAACAAGATGTAAAATAGGATTAAGATGATCTTACTACTAGCTCAAGGCTAGGGATGAACGCAAGATGAAGATGAATGTGGAGGTTAAAAGCTTGTGTGAGAGGTCCTTCCACTTCCATAGGCTCCTAGCTCCTTATGCAAGCTTCTTACACCTTTGTATGTGATCGGAGTGTCGTGCTCCGGTCAAAGATAATATTTATAACCCTAATTACCCTTAACAAATAGCTAGTGGTAGCAAGGGGTCGAACCACGAAGAGTATGTGGTTTGCGATTGGATTCGATTGAATTAAAAGGAATGTCACAATTTATGAAGCTTGCTAGAATATTTTTGCATTTTTGTTTGGTTAAAAAGATGTGAATTAAACTAATGGAGTTGATTAAATTACAAATGATTAACAAATTGCAAGAAAGGTAATTGATTGTTTAAACAGTAATGAGAAAAAGGGTTCACACCCGGTTTCGGTAATTGCAAACCTAGGTTCCTACAAGTTTTAGAATTGAACTAATTGGATAAATGATTAACGGATTTAGTGTACCATGGCTTAGGTTACAATAACTATTAACATCCCTAAGAATGGACAAGAATGCACTTTGTAATCAACATAACTAAATCCTAACCAAGATAACGCATAAGTGTATAAATTCATTTCACAAAGTCATAACTTTATCATCGTTCGACAATTTTCAAATCCAATTCAAATACACGACAATTATCAAAGGTGTTCAAAATCAAAACAAAAATTATCACACAAGTCAAAACTAAACACAATTCGGAACACTAAGTAATACAACTACCTACACCGGGGTGAAACCAAGGTGATTAGCCGCTCATGGTTGGAAGAAGTTGATCACCGGATGATTGGAACTTGATTCGGATCATCTTGAAGCTTGAATAATGGAGGAATGGTTAATGGTGGAAAGAATGATGGAGAAATGGTTAGGGTTTGTGGATGGTTGATGAAGATGAACTTGGTGATGATTCCGGTTGTGATTGATGATGCTTGATGTTATGGATGAATTAGAGATGATGAGAATAATGATTATGGCTCCAAAACTCCTATTCAAACTTCCCAGATGTGTAACTCACGTATTCATGGCCTAAGGACCAATAAAAATCGTTCCTAACACCAAAAGATCCCAAAATTCGCGTAACAGGAAACCACTGCCCGTCGCCGACGGTCCTGACCCCATTGCCGACGGGCTCCCCTGATCAGCTTTCCATCTGACGCCTTATTTGGCTGTTTACGCGCATTTGGGTCCGACGGGGTAAACGAGCATTCGTCGCCGACGGCCCTAGGGCGTCGCTGACGGCCTCTCCCGCTATGATTCTCCATTTTTTTCCATTTTGCACTCCCGGTTGACTTGTAACGCGTTCCGGTTGTCCGTTTTTCGTCCCGGTGCCCTGTAAAGCTCCCGAAAAGCTCCTTAAACTCCATCAAACCTTCAAAATACATTTTTAATTAAAAGTAAGCTATTCAGAATTAAAACTTATGTAAAAACATCAAGTTACATGATTACGAACACCAGTTTTCAACCACGTATCATATCCCCACACTTGTCTTTTGCTTGCCCTCAAGCAAATCTGTTTTTCACTTTCACGTGGGTCGAACAAAAAATATACTCCCCATTCCTGAGAAGAAGGTTAAGGTCTATTGTCATACAAAAGTTCAAACTCTTTACAATTTCCAACATATTTAACGGTCAAGTGACTAATCACATATAATCAATGGTTATCCAAGACTAACCCGCCCGTGAAACCAACAATTCATGCATATCCCTCACAATGTTCTCTCCACTCGGTTTATAAATTGGCTAATTTTCATAATGTATTAGCACTTCAAAGAATAATCGCTCAAAACCGATTAGAACACGTACCCGCATAAGCTTGCAACTCCATCATTCTCCACCACCGAACACGAATACTAAGCACAAGTCATAAGGTCTTTGTATTGGTTGTAACAAGGCTAGGTTAACGGTAGGAAATAGGATATTTTAAAGTGGCTAAAGTGATGAAAATTCGATTTTTTTATTACAAAACAACTATTCTAAACAAAACTAAACTATACGCCAACTTCGAGGCAATGATGTTTGCCTTTTATTTCTCAAACTAAGAACATATATTTTTTTTGTTCTTTTCTCAACAGTTTTCTATTCTTTTTCGTAACGTTTTCTGATTTTTTTTACAAACAACTAAACAAAACTATACAAACTTGACTCCTATAATCGGATTTCCATCACACGGGTTTAAAAGAAAAAGGTTTAAGGTTATGGACTATAGGGTGGTCAAACGAAAGGATTAGGCTCAAAATTGGTGACTAAGGGATAAATTTTTGGGTAAGGATATATAAATGGTGTAAAACGGAAAAGGTTTACCTAATTCCTTAATCATTCTCGTGCTTGTATTCGGTCTATGGTCTCAAACGTATCAAAAGTTGTAAGTTCTACAATACATGACTAATGGTCCACTCAAACAAAGAAACATAAGTATGTAATTCTATGATGTAAAAGTGGCTCAAAACCTCACATATCTAAAGGGTATGGTATGTGACATGCATAAAATGCTAGGTTCTTAGGCGGATTATTCCCAAATAACCACCCGCTAAATACTCGTCATGCTATTAATTTGAACTTGACCATGAAAAAAGACCAAATGGGTTGTGCCATCCCTTGTTGACTTAGTTACTTGTGCTTTAAGATCGCTTTCGAAACAAGACATTTTTGAAATTTTCCCCCATCCCCACACTTGAGGTAAAGATTGTCCTCAATGTGTAGTGTTTAAATGAACGGGTCAAAATTGAAAAACTTTTACTACTCCCACATCCCCACACTTGAGGTAAACATTGTCCTCAATGTGTAAGAACTAGAGTTTTAAAATGCACAAGGGATGTGACACGGCTAACTTCCCAAAAATTCCACCCCGGAAAATAACATACAATTACAATCCACTTATTACTAATCTAAGAATCAAGGTAAAAGGAAACGCATGCACCTGATTTTTCTCGCTAGATGCCCATATCTTCTTCTTCTCTTCACAAAAATGGTCGTCCCTCGAATATGATGTACCTACAAATCTTAACCCTGTGTAGAAACATGCTTCTCACAACCATTGAAATTTGTTAGGTACTTAGTTCTACCATTTTTATAAAAGTGTTACCAAATCATGCGTTAATTTACCTTGATTTATGTGGAAAAATAATTTACAACAATAACAGTCCTAACTCACTTTCGTAGGAATCACGGTTGCATTTAGCTTATGCAACAAGCCCTTTTAAACCCCCCCAATAGCTTGGGAGGACGAGAGGTTTCGTGAGGGTTATATAGGAAACACACCCACGACGTTCATTTAACTAGGCAAAAAGAAAGACTAACAAAATAAAAATGAAGAAAACTAAAATATACAACAACAAAATACATACCTCGCCATCACCGCTGATATCTCTCGTTAGGGTCAACTGGCGGATTTGGCTGGTGTGGGTAACCAGTGAGGGCCTCGAACATCTCCCTGTAGTTATTGAGGGGACCCGACTCTCCTTGGGTTGGCAGATGGAATGGTATCGGGATGAAACTGGATCCAACTGCCTCAGGCTAATGAGGTGATGGATCAGATGGGCCTTGTGGAACACGGAGTTTGGAGTAATCGGTCCACCCCGCATGTTCTACATAAGGAAGGCCTGCTTCATAGTCTCTCTGATGTCGCTCCTGATCATGAAGGATTTTGGCGTTGTTAATAGCCATTTCATTTGAGACGTATAAATCACTCCATCGACGTCGTTCCAATTCATTTTGCTCATTTTGACGTCTCTCCTCACCTTCCTCCCATGCCCGTCTTCGGGCCGTTTCTTCCTCCTGCATTTGCACCAAATGTTCCATCTGTGACCTTTGCATAGCTTGGAACATTTACTGCTCCTCCATAAACTTATCCATCCTCTCCCGATGAGCCGCTTGGAAGGCCCATTGTTCCTGTAACTGGGCTCCATGTGTTTCCTCCCAGTTTTGCCTCCTTCGATCATACTCTCGGCCCTCTCCTATACCCGCAGAGACGTTATCAAACACCTCCTGTTGGCCCCGGTTGAAATCCTTGTACGAGGGTACCCGTAAAAAGTTCACAAAACTCGCCACCTCTGCATTCAACTCCCGCTGTGGCCTCATATACCTCTGCTTCGGTCCCCGTGGACCAGCAGGCTCAGTTTTATCTTCCTCAACAACAATTTCCACATCTTCCTCATCCCCTTGTTGTGCATCTGGGTCAACAAACTCATACTTGTGACCCAATCCGTCGGTCATAACATACTTGCTTCCCGAAAGCTTCACATGTATCTTCCAATTTTTTTTATCATTGCTAAGCTGAATTCTTCCAAAGGCTTAGATACCCAAAGCAATTCTGGGGGAAGACAGTTCTGCTGGAGGATCATGGCATTAATAATGCGCACATATGGGATCATACGCCTGTGAAACGACTCCCGAGTGAACCAGGTGTTCATCATGATAATGTGCCTCCATGACAGAGTCGGTGTCCCATACAACAAGGAGTGAACAACTCTACAATCACTCGCTCTTACTCCTCCCCTATCACCAAATCTAACCATAACATTTTCTAGGGAAATTCCTTGAAGAATCTTTCCTTCAACCGTCATTTGGCTCCTTGCAGCCGCTCCCCCGTTGTTATATGGTAATACAACCTCTGTCATACCATCTGGATCAAAAATGTTTGCATGGTTATCCAAGAAATGTTCAATGGTTAGATAATCATACGCTTGCACCCCCAATGAATCAAATCGTGCAATGCAGTTGATGGTTTCAAATGACATTGTCATCTCCCCTCGGCTCGTAGAACCAACCAATCTCCGTTGGTCCGGAGCATCATTCCGATTTCTAAACCATAACGACGCCAGCCACTCACACACCTCCGCTAAATAAACCCGGGAAGTGTTGTTTTCGCACCAATCAAGAACTCTTTCCCAGCCTTGATGCTCAAACATTTGAACAATCCCAATTTTTCTAAACTCCTCCACATTGACCGCCCTTTCACACACAACTCTATCCGGCACCGTGGTAGTCACATTATTAACCATTTTCCACTTCCACAATTTAGCTTCCAACTTCCTATCTTGAAATGCCAAGAGAGCTTTATTTTTGCCTTCTTCCCAAACCCTAGCGCTTCGACTATCTTTGTATTTCGTCCATGCCTAATCCTACCTGTATAACCTTGCATCACCCTGTTCTATTGAGCTTAGTTGCTCCCACTTCTTCGGTATCAATCCGGAAGAAGATCCCACTCCAGATGATAAGCCTTGTGTGACATCTGTGCCTCCACGGCCATCAGACAAATACCAAATTAATGAAATATTGTGTTTCATACTTGGGATTTGTATAAATATGTGTATCCTTTGCACATATCAATGCTCGTTCGATTTCGAACTCTAAATCGCTTTTTGGAAAGTTATACGCGAACTGATGCATAAACGTAATCAGTTTAACGCAAAAAACACTCTGAAATAGTGACATGGGCTTAACATACCTTAAATAACCTTTACATAACTTAGAAATAAGTTTTGGAGGGTTTGGTATGTCGAAATCAAGTTTATTCGATTGCAGGGACTATTTGCGTCAAACTGTAAAAGTCTGCTGATTCGTATGGTATCGAACATTCTGGAACTTGACCATAAGTTTAATATACCATAAATATCCTTTACATAGCTTAGAAATAGGTTTTGAGGGGTTCGGTGTGCAAAAATTAACTTGTTTGGTCAAACAGGGACTAAAAGCGTCAAAAAGTGCATAAGTTTGCATTTTCGCGCATATCTTACGCTCTGAATATATCCAGACATCCAAAATAATTATTTAATCATTAAAATATTTTATTTTAGTGATTGGCATGCTAAAATTCCATTCGTCGCGTAATTTGGATCGTTTTTCGCGTCCGTTCATGTTTCATCGTAATTATCCGAACAACGCAACCGTACGACCAAAAGAACCGACGTCCGTCATATTTTTGAGCATATTTTTAGTTCCCTATACTTTAACTTCATTTTAGATCCTTGAAATGGGCTTAACGGGGCTTAAATGTGTCGAAAATGCATCGAAAACCATGTTTTGCACATTCAGGGACCATTTATGACAATCTGCCAAACTTGGCTCAGGAGGGGCGCGTAAGATGAGACCATTTCTTACGCAGCCAGTGTAAACTCCCCAGATCAGCAAAATTAGTTTCTGCATTCAGCAACTGGTTTCTAGGTTTTTGCACATGGTTTCTTCATTCAAGGGGCTTGTTTTGGGCACACATAGGTTTGTAAAACAATGGGCACACATGGAGGGCCAAGATTGAAGCTCGTAAATCAAGGAATGATCCTAACGGTGGTCCAAACTCTATAAATACCTAACCCCAATTTCATTTCAACTCACACTTGATCTGAGTTGATGCTCTAAGTTGAAGCTTGTGCTTCATACCTGAGTATCTTAGATCAAGTTCTTCCTAGCTTGGACCTTTTGTAAGTTTCTTTCGTTCTTTTATGCATTTTTAAGCGTAAAATTCAAACAACGTTTGACTTTCTGCTTTGACCAGTCAATGGTCAACACGAAGTTCGTTTGAACTTCGCAACGTGAGCGTACTCACGATGGTCATAGTCCCGTGTGACTATACCTACTGATTACCACGTTAATTTGGTATAGTGACGAGTCATAGTTTCGGTCAAAATGCGTATTCATGCGTATTTTTCAACCAAACTATTCTTGGGTATCAAAACCGCTTGTTTTGATATCAAACTTGTTTTCTAACTTCGTTAAACATGTTTAACTCGTCACTTTTAGTTTAGTGCTTATATAGGGTCGTAAGATAAGCGATCTAAACAATCGCTTAGACTTTCGAACCAGACCCGTTTGGTCGATCATTAGGATCCGACCAAACATATTTTGTGACCATAGTTGTATAGGGAATAACCTTCCAAGGTTATACCTTATGGTTACAACGTTTAGTTAGTTGTATGATAGGTAGTTTATATGCCTTAAGAAAATGACCAAAATGCCCTTTTTACGCATAAATTCATTTTAAGCATATGTAACCTAAATTTTTAAATCTAAACTGATTAGGTAACATTATTAGACATGTTAAGGCATATAATACTTTTCATAGGACTAGTTAGGCGGTCCGAACGCGTTTTACGCGAACGACGCGTTAAAGTAGCGTAAGCTACCTAAACGGGCCGTAATGGGTCGTAAGCACTTAGGATAGGTTTCAATTTAGTATGTAGGCTTTGTTAAACCATATCATATGAGTTCCAATACTCATTTGGTTTACGAAACCTCATTTTATCCGATCTTCCGATTTAGGTCCGGTCATTAATGTAGTTATCTATATTAGGTGCCGATTGATTTCCGTGATCCTTCTAGCTTTGCTTGGTTGTTATTCAAGACTTCTAAGCATTCTCAAGTGAGTATATAGTCCCCTCTTTTACGTTTTCAAATGTTTTGGGGTGATACACATGTGCCTACTTGTTACTTTCATGTTTTTCATGCTTTTATAACATATACTTGCTATGTTCATTAGTACACTTATAGTACATGATTTCATTATGTTTTGCTATGTATGTTCACTGAGCATGCTAGTGCATTGATTTTTCATATATTACATTTTGTTGCATATGTTCACCCAACATATGGATACATTGATTTACATTTCTACTTTTTATGTTCATTTAGCATATTTAAGTACATTATTTTTATATAACATGCTTACATTTGGTATTACATTTGGTTTGTTTAACGGGTCATAAATACATTCATTAACACCGATCATGCCGTTCGTTAGTAGTTAGTGGTACCATAGGAATTGACAACTCCCATTCCTGAAATCCTAGGTTTGTTTAGGTGGAAGGAATGACCGAATTCGATATTCAAAATCTAGATGAACCTTTAACTTGTTAGGGGTTTGTCGCCACAGTCGCAAGGCTTGAATGTAGGTGTTAGAACAATACCGCATAGATGTTTGTATCAGTAAAGCATGCATTTATTTTATAAAACATAACTTTTGATTTAAACTTTGATTTATTCAAATACATTGTTTTTTACGTATTTACATATGGTTAGAGTAGATATTTTTATTTACTTTACCATACGTTACATTTGGTTATACATGAACATTTTTACATTGATGGTTTATTTGGTAAGTGATTTAAATAACGAGGCGTGTGTAATATGATAAAAGCATGGTGGATACGCCGCTGGTACTTCCTATATATAAGTGCTTTTATGATATTACATATCGTAGCGTTATTTAAACCATTTCAGTTTAGACATTTTACATTTTACATTTTACACAATTAACATATCTTTACAAGAACATTGTTTTACAAACAACATATTTTATACAAACTCATTTTTACTTGTTTATTTATTTAACCATGCATTAATCTTTTATATCATCTGTTTTCTTATCGATTTTTGTATGATTTATAAAAGAAAACATTTTACAAGGTTCATGACTAATTTTTGTTAAACATATTCTTTAAACTTATAAGTCATGAATCCTAAATTAATAAAACCTATGTATCTCACATGCATTTTTATTCTGACGTACCTATTTTCACATGTGTTTCAGGTGCTGTTATTAGATGATCATGATGCAAACATAGGATTGGACGAGGGCCTTAGTGACAATAAAAGATGCAAGACTAGTTAATTATGTTATGTTTCTTTGTTTTTAAGACAATGTAAACCCTTGAAATTTAATAAAACAAAACCTTAATTTCCATGTGTTATGAAACAATAATTATGTTACGACACTCCTCGACGATTCCGCCGCGGTTTGTTGTTTTACGCGGTCGGGGTGTGACACCTTGCCCCGTAGTTTTCGCCTTTTTCCTACCTCCTGCCATAACTACAATCACAAAACAAAAGAATCATCATTATAAACCCAAAACCTTCAATAAATTCTCAAACTTTGAACATGATGTATGATGTTGAATTTTTAATTAACAAATAGATGCAAAATCGCCTTTTTAAACTTCCAAAGTCACCTATTTTGTCATCTACATATCAATTTTACTTGTTCATTCACAATTTCTTATAACTTCAACAAAGTTTTAACATCATGCTCCTGTTCAATCATGTAAATAACGAGTGTAATCACTTCACTATGGTTATCACATGTTCAAATCCTATCTAAAACAACCAATCATACTTAAACTCATGCTAGAACAACATACATTGTTTAAACAACCTACTCTTAAACTAAAAAGTTTAAAATTTCGGAAGAAAAACAACTGAACATATGATAATCATATTTAAATTTAAGTAAAATCCATACCTTTGGTGTTGATGAACAAGAAAAACTAAGAAAATATGCAAAGCAAGAAACTTGATGAACACCCTTCAAAAACCCGAAAATTCACACCTAGAAATCATGCAAACAAGCAAGAATTAATGAAAACCATGAGAGGGGTTTTGTTCCTCTTGAAAAATTACACAAAATGGACTCAAGAATCAGATAATTTGGTTAAGAATTGAGGGAGTTATGAGAGATTGAAGGTTAGGGTTCTTGAGGAAGAAGATGAAGAGGATGAAGTGAGAGGAGAGAGATGGCAGTGATTGTGACACCCAAGGAAAACCAGGAAACCACGCAACCTAACTAGCTTCCTCAGTGACTACGTGCTAAATTTTAGGACGAAATTTCTTTCAAGTTAGGGATGATGTGACAACTCGAGTTTTCAAGGTCTTTCCTCGACACGTTACTTGTTTCACAATTGTGTTTGCATAACTTGTTTGCTTTGTAATTATACACGTTTGATTATATGTTTGAGATCTTGTGTTATGTGATGTGTTACTGTTTGATGAGTGATGAAAATTTATTAACTGTTTGAGATTATAATCCCACAATCAACGAAACATGGTGAGACACACACACCATGATGAAACATTTGAAGTTTCGCCACCACTCTCACTCGACGAAACCTAGAGGTTTCGTCATGCACTCCCCGACGAAACTAGGGTGTTTCGCCAAAGTGGGCTTCGGCCCAAGTAAGCCCAGTCCCACTCACGTTATATTATGCGTAAATCATAAGTTGCGAAACCCTAGACTCTCCTCTACACTTGACGGCATTTATCATTCACCATTCCTCTCGAAGTTCTTGCTTATCTCATCCTTCAACCGGTTAGTATGTGATTAGATTACTCGAATTAATCTGCTTGATTCATTGTTGATGATTGTTATGTGTTAATTGTGAGCTATTGTGAACATAGGGGTTTATTAGAAACTGTGCTCTCATATATGATCGATTAGGGTTTGATGTCTGTTGCTAATCTATTAGACTGAATCTGATGTTTGTGATCACTGCTCAGTATTGATGATTGTGATTTTGTGTTAACTAGGATTTTATTAGTTTTGTTTAATCAAGTAGACGATAACA
Organism: Helianthus tuberosus; assembly: GCA_030545235.1. Lineage (NCBI taxonomy): Eukaryota > Viridiplantae > Streptophyta > Magnoliopsida > Asterales > Asteraceae > Helianthus > Helianthus tuberosus. The sequence goes on from JARYGA010051236.1 coordinate 112,525, forward strand.
TGAGGGTTTGGAATGTAATGTCTCGTATTCATTCATGATTCACTATATGGATTCGATAATTCTATTTGCAGTATGTATGTTATGCCATCTATTATGCATGATCAAAATTGGAATAGTTGTGGATGATTAGAGATCTAGGAATCGATAAACTGTTAGGGTTTCTGTGTTTCATTAACTGGTGAGGAGTGACGAAACATGGGAGGTTTCGCCACACTATACCTCGACGAAACATGAAGTGTTTCGTCACAAGTTAACTCGATGAAACTCTATAAGTTTCGTCACCTAGAATCTCGATGAAACCCTATAGGTTTCGCCACCTGGTATCTCGACGAAACACTGAGTGTTTCGGCGTCTAGAGTTTCGACGTCCAGTGTATGATGCACAACAGATTGTGTTTAACATGTGTATGAAACCTGAATGCTCACTATCTGACTGTTTGTGATACTGATCATGATTGAGGAAATATGAATTTGCATGCGAAACATTATTATGAACTGTGTACTTGATTAAGTAGTATAACTACTATGTGTTAATCAGTGATCATTACTTTGCATGCACTCCATGATTTTAATTTACATGAAAACAATGTGAACATAAGCTAATTATGTATGTATGCATACTATAGGCCTTGACTGATTAACTGTGAACAAGTAGATTAAAAAACCGAGCAAACCAAGGTGAGTTCACACTTTCTATAAGGCATGGGATTCCCGGTGGTTTGGGAATGCGTTAAGAAACAAAAACGGAACCCGCATATTCTCCTTCGGTAGAATATGTACCTCCATCCTCCATGGGAAGAATGACAACATTAAACCTGCGTATTCTCCTTGGGTAGTTTACGTACCTCCGTCCTCCTTAGGAAGGACGACAACATATAACTTACTAGACAAAACTCTATCATGAAGTCCCTTATTTTTATTTCGACTTAATCGTTGGGCCAATGGCGAGCGGGTCATTAGTTAAATAGCGCTATTAGGTTTGACAAGCCTCACACCATGCCGCAGAGGACGGGAGTGGACTAATGGATCTGGGCACTTTGTCAATGATGATAGACATTGACGTAGGGCACAACTTTCACAGTCAGTTGTCGATATGGTAACGGTCTAGTGGTTCACATAGGGAAGCCCCCACTGGTTATGGTTTGGGAAACAAGGAATTGCTTAACTCATGGTTTACGAATAAACTTATGGTTTTTGGAAAAACTTTAAAATGAACACCAATTGTGAACTAGCTCAACTTTGTTGTTGACTCGTTGTTACATGCCTTGCAGGTCGTTAGATGTTTAGCTGGAGCTTGCATGGGAGCAGGAGTCGTTGTGGGACAGGGACTGTTGAGTTCCATGTCAAACATTGAACTTTTAAACTTATACTTTGGTTTTTGGTTTTAAACTTTATGCTTCCGCTGATAACTTGAATTTGATCAACTTATTTTGAACACCAATTATATTGTTTGGTTGGACTTTTATTTATTTAATTACATTGTTCAATATGATTGGTGGCTGGATCCTGGTCAGTCACGCCTCCTGCGGTAATACTCCGCTTGTGGATTTTGGGGGTGTGACATATTGGTATGAGAGCCATTGGTTATAGTGAACTTGGTTTTAAAAAGGGAAAAGCTTTTTGACAAAACCAGACTATAACCTGTACAGTGCTCAACGATCCACAACGACGCTTCGCTCCACGTGCAAGACTCAACACTATAGGTGATATGGTTTATATTTACATTGCCTGTCTATTGGATTGCATAGTGTATTGTTTATGGCATGCTTAGTCAACGTAACAACTATTGTTTGAAACTCTGTGTGCTTACTCTCTTCTGTCATCCCATGCTTGTGCACTTTCGCGACACTTCTCTCACTTGTGTTTCCTTTGATATGAAGATCATGAGTGGATGTTTGAACTTGAATCAAGCCCAGCTGACGGCACTAATTAACGAACGAGTTGCTGAGGCACTCGCAGCAGCCCCTGCAGGAGGTATAACCTGCCATTCCGACCTACCTTAGGATGTTTAGATCCTACTCTCCCGAACTAACTTTTGTGCTTAACCTTGCCTTTTCTTTCTCGCACGACAGGTCAACATGCTCAGCCTCCCGTATGTACATTCAAGACCTTTATGGACTGTCGACCTAGTACCTTCAGTGGTACGGAAGGAGCCGTAGGTCTTCTCCACTGGTTCGAGAAGATCGAATCCGTTTTCGAGATGTGTGAATGCCCTAAAGCTCGTAGGGTGAAATTCGCTACTGGAACGCTTGAAGGTGATGCGTTAACTTGGTGGAAAGCACATGTTCAAATGCTAGGGTTGGCAGCTGCTAATTCCACCCCATGGAACGATTTCAAAAATCTGATCAAAGAGGAGTACTGTCATTGCGAAGACATTCACAAGCTAGAGGTGGAGTTTTACAACTTGAAGATGACGGGGTCTGAAATCGAGGCGTATACGAAGAGATCGAATGAATTGGCTGTATTTTGTCCTACTATGGTGGATCCTCCTATCAAAAGTATCAAGCTGTACCTCAAAGGTTTAGTGCCAGAGATTCAGAGCCATGTGACTGCAGCTAACCTTGGTACCATCCAGCAAGTCATTCGACTATCCCATCGCCTCACTGATCAGGCAGTTGAGCAGAACAAGCTGCCTAAGCGTGTTGGTGCTACTACCACTTCTGATGCTCCTAGCGACAACAAGCGCAAGTGGGATGGAAATTCAAGCAAAGGTTCTACTTCTGTTCAGTCTCAGTCACAGCAGCGAAGAACCGATGACTACAAGAGCCCTGGTCAGCAGTCTTCTGGGATTCAGGGGCAGGGTGGGTACAACGAAAACCACCCTAAGTGCAATCGATGTAACATGCACCACAGCGGGCCATGCAACAAGGGTCGTTGCCATAGATGTAACAAGCTTGATCACGCAGCAAAGGATTGCAGGAGCCCATATCTTGCAAATTAGAATCGTCAGCAACAGCAACAAGCTCCACAGAACCAGCAGCAACAGCAGGGTAATAAAGGATGTTTTCAGTGTGGTGCGGAAGGCCACTTCAAGAGGAACTGTCCCCAGCTGAACCAGAACCAGAACAACAACAACAACAATCAAGGGAATGGAAACAATGGGGGTAAAAATGATGGCAATGGTGCCAGGGGACGCGTTTTTGTGATTGGTCAGGGTGAAGCGGGGAATGATCCCAACGTTGTGACGGGTAAGTTTCTACTGGATGACTTCTATGTTTCTGTTTTATTCAATTCGGATGCCGATACTAGTTATGTGTCCATAAAAGTTAGTCAGATGCTTAAGCGTACCCCAATTCCCTTAAACACCAAGCATGTTGTAGAACTAGCAAATGGTAAAAATCTTGAGGCCACACACATAGTTAAGGGTTGTAATCTTGTTCTTGCTGATCAGTCCTTCTCTATCGACCTCATTCCTATCATTCTGGGTAGCTTCGACGTTGTCATTGGGATGGATTGGTTATCTCAACATCAGGAGGAAATTCTTTGCAAGGAGAAAATTGTCCGCATCCCTCGTTTTGGTGAAGAACCTCTCGTGATTCGTGGTGATAAGAGTGGTGCAGTAGTGGGCATCATATCCTTCCTTAAGGTCCAGAAGTGCTTACAAAAGGGCCACGCGGCTATTCTAGCCCTTGTTACTGACACCTCAACGAAAGAGAAGAAGATAGAAGACATTCCTATTGTGCGCGACTTTCCTGAGGTATTTCCTGAGGAATTACCTGGTCTTCCGCCTCGTCGTCAAGTCGAGTTTCAAATCGAGCTAGCTCCTGGAGCAGCACCAATAGCTTGTGCGCCTTATCGTTTAGCCCCATCAGAACTAGAAGAACTGTCCGCGCAACTACAAGAACTCTTGGAAAAGGGTTTCATTCGCCCCAGCTCTTCGCCCTGGGGAGCTCCAGTCTTGTTTGTGAAGAAGAAAGATGGTACCTTCCGAATGTGTATTGACTATCGTGAACTCAACAAGGTGATCGTGAAGAATCGTTATCCACTTCCGCGTATTGATGACCTGTTCGACCAGTTGCAAGGGTCGAGCTTCTACTCTAAGATTGATCTGAGATCGGGCTATCATCAACTGAGAGTTCGAGACGAGGACATCTCCAAGATAGCATTCAGAACACGTTACGGGCACTACGAGTTTCTGGTTATGCCTTTCGGGTTGACAAACGCACCTGCGGTCTTCATGGATCTCATGAACCGAGTGTGCAAGCCTTACTTGGATAAGTTTGTTATCGTTTTTATCGACGACATCCTGATCTATTCTAAGAGTCAGGAAGATCACGAGCATCATTTGTGTTTTATTCTGGAACTTCTTCGAGCAGAGCAGCTTTAGGCTAAGTTTTCAAAATGTGAATTTTGGCTTCGTGAGGTCCATTTCCTAGGCCACATGGTAAACGGGGATGGGATTCATGTGGATCCATCCAAGGTTGACTCGATCAAGAACTGGCCTGCACCTCGTACGCCAACTGAAATCCACCAATTCTTGGGTTTGGCGGGTTACTACAGAAGATTTATCAAGGATTTCTCAAAGATTGCGCAACCTCTCACTTCACTAGCTCAGAAGGGTGTCACCTATCGTTGGGGTGATGCATAGGAGTCCGCGTTTCAGCACTTAAAGGAGAGACTTTGTAGCGCACCTACTCTCTCGTTGCCTGAAGGCACAGACGATTTCGTGGTTTATTGTGACGCGTCAATTCAAGGACTTGGATGTGTGTTGATGCAACGGGACAAGGTCATTGCTTATGCATCACGCCAACTTAAGGTTCACAAAAGGAACTACACTACCCATGATCTGGAGCTGGGAGCTGTTGTTTTCGCACTCAAGATATGGAGGCATTACCTGTACGGTACCAAGTGCACCATTTACACCGATCACAGGAGTCTCCAGCATATCCTCGAGCAGAAGGAGTTGAACATGCAACAGCGTCGACGGGTCGAACTGCTGAATGATTACGAATGCGCGATCAAGTACCATCTGGGCAAAGCCAATGTTGTGGTTGACGCCCTCAGTCAAAAGGAGACTAAACCTAAGCGTGTACGTGTGTTACAACTTACCATCCACTCTAGTCTTCCCACTCAAATTCGTGAAGCTCAGATTGAAGCATTGAAAGAAGAGAACATCGGGGCTGAGTCCCTGCGAGGCTCGAAGAAACGGTTAGAACAAAAGGAAGACGGCGCTTATTATGTGACAGGGCGCATCTGGGTTCCATCTTATGGTAATCTACGTGAACTTGTGTTGGATGAAGCACACAAGTCTCGTTACTCGGTACATCCTGGTTCGGATAAGATGTACCACGATCTCAAAGCTACGTACTGGTGGCCCCATATGAAAGCAAACATAGCAACCTATGTTAGTAAATGTTTGACCTGTGCTAGAGTCAAGATCGAATACCAGAAACCATCAGGCCTACTTCAACAACCAGAGATACCGACATGGAAATGGGAGCAAATTTCTATGGATTTCGTTACTGGCTTACCTAGATCTCAACGAGGAAATGACACCATTTGGGTGATCGTGGATCAACTGACGAAGTCTGCACATTTTCTGGCTATCAAGGAAACGGATAAGTTTTCTACTTTAGCAGACATATACCTGAAAGAAGTGGTTGCTAGGCACGGGGTGCCAACCTCTGTCATATCTGATCGTAATGCGTGTTTTACCTCTGAGTTATGGCAAGCGATGCACAAATCCATTGGCTCTCGATTAGACATAAGCATGGCATATCATCCTCAGACGGATGGGCAGTCTGAACGAACCATTCAAACCCTTGAAGACATGCTTCGAGCATGTGTAATCGACTTTGGTAATGGCTGGGAAAGACACCTCCCGTTAGTGGAATTTTCGTGTAACAACAGTTACCACACCAGTATCCAGGCTGCTCCATTCGAGGCATTGTACGGATGGAAGTGCCGATCACCTCTTTGTTGGGCAGAGGTTGGCGAAAGCCAAATCACTGGCCCAGAACTCGTCGTAGACACAACAAAGAAGATTGCTCAGATACGACAACGAATGGCGGCAGCTCAAGACCGTCAGAAACGCTATGCTGATAAGCGCAGGAAACCACTTGAGTTCCAGGTTGGGGATCGAGTACTACTTAAAGTCTCACCTTGGAAAGGTGTAGTTCATTTTGGTAAACGAGGCAAACTCAACCCGCGATATGTCAGACCTTTCGAAATCACTGAGAAAATTGGAAAAGTGGCCTATAGACTGAACCTACCCAAAGAACTCAGCGGAGTTCACAACGTATTCCACGTGTCGAATCTGAAGAAGTGTCTGTCAGATGAGACCCTCATAGTTCCTCTCAAGGAACTCACTATCGATGATCAGCTGCGATTCGTCGAAGAACCTGTAGAGATTACAGACCGAGACATTAAGGTTCTCAAGCGTACCAGGATACCTCTTGTTCAAGTTCGTTGGAACTCCCGTCATGGCCCAGAGTTTACATGGGAACGAGAAGACCAAATGAAACACAAGTATCCCCAGTTGTTCGAGAAAAGTGCAACCACTACTGAGACTGAAGCTACTGCGGAATTTCGGGACGGAATTCCAAACCAACGGGGGGATGATGTGACACCCCAGGAAAACCAGGAAACCACGCAACCTAACTAGCTTCCTCAGTGACTACGTGCTAAATTTCGGGACAAAATTTCTTTCAACTTGGGGATGATGTGACAACTCGAGTTTTCAAGGTCTTTCCTCGACACGTTACTTGTTTCACAATTGTGTTTGCATAACTTGTTTGCTTTGTAATTGTACACGTATAATTATATGTTTGAGATCTTGTGTTATGTGATGTGTTACTGTTTGATGAGTGATGAAAATTTATTAACTGTTTGAGATTAAAATCCCACAATCGACGAAACATGGTGAGACACACACACCACGATGAAACATCTGAAGTTTCGCCACCACTCTCACTCGATGAAACCTAGAGGTTTCGTCATGCACTCCCCAACGAAACTAGGGTGTTTCGCTAAAGTGGGCTTCGACCAAAGTAAGCCCAGTCCCACTCACGTTATATTATGCGTAAATCATAAGTTGCGAAACCCTAGACTCTCCTCTACACTTGACGGCATTTATCATTCACCATTCCTCTCGAAGTTCTTGCTTATCTCATCCTTCAACCGGTTAGTATGTGATTAGATTACTCGAATTAATCTGCTTGATTCATTGTTGATGATTTTTATGTGTTAATTGTGATCTATTGTGAACATAGGGGTTTATTAGAAACTGTGCTCTCATATATGATCGATTAGGGTTTGATGTCTATTGCTAATCTATTAGACTGAATCTGATGTTTGTGATCACTGCTCAGTATTGATGATTGTGATTTTGTGTTAACTAGGATTTTATTAGTTTTGTTTAATCAAGTAGACGATAACATGAGGGTTTGGAATGTAATGTCTCGTATTCATTCATGATTCACTTTATGGGTTCGATAATTCTGTTTGAAAGTATGTATGTTATGCCATCTATTACACATGATCAAAATTGGAATAGTTGTGGATGATTAAAGATCTAGTAATCGATAAACTGTTAGGGTTTCTGTGTTTCATTAACTGGTGAGGAGTGACGAAACATGGGAGGTTTCGCCACACTATACCTTAACGAAACATGAAGTGTTTCGTCACAGGTTAACTCGACAAAACTCTATAAGTTTCGTCACCTAGAATCTCGACGAAACCCTATAGATCTCGCCACCTGGTATCTCGACGAAACACTGAGTGTTTCGTCGTCTGGACTTTCGCCGTCCAGTGTATGATGCACAACAGATTGTGTTTAACATATGTATGAAACCTGAATGCTCACTATCTGACTGTTTGTGATACTGATATGAGGAAATATGAATTTGCATGCGAAACATAATTATGAACTGTGTACTTGATTGAGTAGTATAACTACTATGTGTTAATCAGTGATCATTACTTTGCATGCACTCCATGATTTTAATTTACATGAA